>PVKY010000034.1:94023-109010 GCA_004027775.1 Bradypus variegatus | reverse complement strand
GACCCTGATCTCTGAGGAGAGGAATAGCAGAGAACACCTGAATCTGGCAGGGTCCCCCCAAACTTTTCAAAGCAAATCCTGTAAGTCAGGATCTCTGGTACATTTTAAAACACTTGCACAAACTGTGTAATGGGACTAACCGAGGCGGCAGCTCCCTTTCTCAGGGGAACCCACAAGACCCTATCGGGAAAGGGGCCCCCCAGAGGCAGCTAATGCAAGCAGCACAGGTAGTCCCTGGGGAACGGGGTCTGCTCCGTGAAACCGAAGCATGCGAAGCTCTCGGGCTACAGTCTCTCAGAGGCTCCGCTCTCCGGCCTGAGCAGGGAACAGGAATCCAGCAAAGCAAGGCAGTGGTCCCTGCCCTTTGGGACAATACGCTGGACAAGGCACAAGGCCCTGTGTCTGGCCACTCACACAGAAGACCGTCTGTCTGCCTAACACCTGCTCCAAGGATCAGAGCCCACAGCCTCTTGGTGATTGCTCCCAAGACCGTTACACCCAAGGCAGGCAGGGGAAACCCAAGAGGGACAGAGAGCTGGGCCTTCCTCGGGCCTCCCAAGCTGGCTGTGCTGTCCCGCCTGCCCACGCCCGCCAGGACCGGCTGCATCGTGCCCTGCTGGCAAGCTTCGGGGAAAGTCCACCCTCACCTCCCTCACACGTTTTGGCAGCTACCATTACCCGCCAAAATCAATCAAAGGGGTGTGAGTGTGACCCGGGCTGGGGTCATCGCCACCCAGGAATCTGGGCTGGACGGATGCCAAGGAACATAAAATGCCAGCCTTTACTCCCAGACGACCTCATGAGAATCAGCCTGGGAGTGACCCTACCAAAGGGGAAACTGAGTCGGGGAGGGGAAGACCCTTGCTAGGGTGAGCGTGTGGCAGAGCTGGGACCTGTGTGCCCTTGGCCTGACTTGTGCCCCAAGCACCTGCTCTTTGCACTTGGCAGAGCTGCCTCTGGGGCGCTCACAGCTTCAAACCCACGGGTTTCAGAGAAGACACAGGACCTAAGGGGCTCTCCTCTGTGGCGTGGTGTGAGGCCTCCCGGGTCAAAGCCACCTGGCCTGGCACCACCCTGCTGTCTCGAGTCCCACCACCAACCTGCATGGGTATGTGTGTGTCTGTGTACCTGTGTGTCTCCAGGTCTGCACCTGAGTGTGTGTCCGTGTGTGTCTGTGTACCTGTGTGTCTCCAGGTCTGCACCTGTGTGTCCGTGTGTCGGTGTCCGTATGTTTCTGCGTGCGCGCCTCCCTGCCTGCGGGGCTGCCCCTCTCCAAACGCCTGCACAGGGCAGCTGCTCCAGCCGACCCAGAGCCCTCCTGCGGAGCCAGGGAAATCCAGCCACATGGCTGCCGGCTCCAGGAGCCCAAGGCTGGCCCAGGAGGGGACCCGCCTGTCATTCCGGGCAGAGGTAAGAGGACGGAGGCTCATGGTAAAGGACGAAGCTCGGCTGCAATGCAGCCTCCTGCTCTCTGGCTGCCCGGGGCGCCCTCTGGCCTCGTCACCCGCTCTGCCCCACAGCATCCCCCTGCTGGGCCGTGCCCTCACCAGGAGCCCTCCCACCCCATGGCGTGTTCCCTGGGCCTCCTGCGTCAGAGAGGACCCCCAGCTCGCCTACCTAAGCGCCCCTGGCCCAGGCTCTCCCACTTGTATTTTATGGCATTCGAAACCCCTGATACTGACATCATTCTACTGGTTTTATCTGTGTCCTCCCCCACAACAGCAGCTCCTGGAAGGAAGGCAGTTTCATCAGTTTTCCTCTCTGCTGCATCCTCAGCACCCAAAGTGCCGGGCCCCAGGGTAACGGCGTGACCTCCAGGGAGTGAGCTGCACGTCCAGGGACACCCCCCTCTCTGAGGCACAGAGGTGGCCGGTGTCCCATGACAACCACGGGGAGGGAGAGGAGCTGCCCCGCTGCCCACATCCTGCCCCGCTCCCACCCCCAACCCCGTGTGCCACACCGCCGAGACACCTACGTGGGTGATGGAGCCGCGGTAGGTGACAGGGCTCTCTGTGGGCACCCGCGTGCTGGGGATGCCTTTGGTGATGCTTCCTCCTGGAACCGAGCCCAGAGACGTCCCTGGAAGACATGAGAGCAGGGGCTGCCGAGGGGTTGCCGGGGGTGTCTGCAGGCCCTCCCAAGGCCCTGGTGCTGACAGCCACCCCAACTGAGCCCCTGGCAACCCGCAAGAAACCCTTGATGTCCCACTGCAGAGGGGCCCCCTACCCCGAATGGCAGTGCAGGCAAAAAGGGGCTTTCTGGGCCCTCAAGGAACCTGAAAGTTCTCAGGAGGTTCTGGATAAGGGTCTCACGAAGTCCTATTCCAGCCTGGACCCTCCTGGGGGAGCAGATTCCAACCCAGCACCACCCCCCAGCCCTCACCTCTCAGTACCGATGTCTCCTGGACACTGGGCACCCCCAGGCTCTCTGGGGGCCCTGCCTGGCCCCGCGGGGACAGCTGCTCCTGCTTCACTCCACTGAAGGGGGCTGGGGAGGGCGAGAGGAATGAGCCGCTTGCCGCTGGGGCTGGGACACAGAGGGCTGCCTCCCAGCCCCTATCTCCCAGGGCGTGTGGAAGGCCTCCCCCACTCCACTCAGGCCGAGACTGCCGGGGGGCTCTCCCAACTGCTACCCTGACTCAGGCACCCAGGCAGGGTGGGTGGGCCCGGGAGCCTTACCCAACTTCTTGGGGTCCATGGTGAGGGGCAGCCCCAGGGTGATGGGGCCCACGGGGGCCTTGGCGTGCTCTGAGTAGGGGACGTGGAGCTGCATCGACACTCCCTGAGGAGACAGGTTGCGGGGTCACCAGGGGCCCCCAAGGCATCCCTCCACCACGTGCCTCGGCCAGAGTGCCCTCGGAGGGGAGCGGGCCCTTAGGACTGCACCCAGCTCGGCGAGACCTCAGGCTTGAATCCCAGCCCTGGGGACCTCAGGCAGGTCAGCCCCTCACCTGGGAAGTGGGAATGCTACCTCGTGTGCTACACATGCACAGCACACAGGAGAGGATAGGGGCAAAGCGCCGCAGGGTGGGGCAGGGACCAGGCGCACCCGTGAAAGCTGATTCCACGGGCAGGGAAACCAAGGCACGCAGAAGCTAAGTCATTCACCCAAGGCCACGCAGTCTGGCTCCAGATGGCCCCACAGCTCTGCTGTGAATGGGGACGACTCGGCCCCCCAAGAACCGGGACCCCACCCAGACCTCATTTGTCCTACAGCCTACTGCCCCCACTTTACGGACGGGAAGATCGAGCCCTTGAAAGAAGAGGAGGCTGTTCCCTGGTCCCCTGGCAGCACAGCCACTCCTGGGGGTCTGCCCCCCGTGCCTCACCTGGGAGATGGCGCCCAGGGGCCTCTCGAGGATGCTGGGGTGCTTGGTGGAAGAGATGAGGGGTGGCGGGTTGGAGATGGTGGGTGGGCGCGGCAGGCCGGGCCGGGCACTGTCGTGGAGGCCCAGGGGCAGTGGGTGACCTGGAGGGGACAGGTCTGTCTGTCTGTCACGGGGCTCAGGGAAGTCAGGCCCCTGCGGGACAACTCCCCCTCCACCAGGGCAGCTCTGCTCCCCGGCCGCACGCACCCCTATGCGGCTCCTTGGGGCTCTGCACTCAGGCACCACCTGCCCGGGGGGCCTTCCTCCACCACACCCCCGCCCAGGCCCCTAACTCAGCTCCCTGCTCCCACTTATCCCCACCCTACCCGTTCCCTTCACAGGAACCAAAGGGATCTTTTTAAAAGGCCGCTGGTTTCCAGCCTCCCCTGGTATAAACCTTCTATGGCTCCCACTGGCTGCAGGTAAAATCTTAACCCCTGGCACGGCTTTCAGGTTCTGGGTCCTGCCAGTCTCCCCACAGTCTCTGGGCCCCAAGCTTCCTTCGTGGCAGCCTGACTCAGACTCTCGAGCTTTTCCTGCTCTTTCCTGCTTCTTCACCTCTGCACATGAGGCTCCCTCCACTTGGTGTGCCCCCTTCTCTGTTCTGCTCCTGGCTCACCTCACCCACGACCCCTCAGGAGAGTTCAGCTTGGGAAAGCCTTGGCCAGTGTCCCAGCCGGCAGCAGCACCTGGCCGGGCAGTGTCTACTGCTAGCGAGGCCCGGCAGGAAAGGAACTCAAACCCAGCCTCGCAGCCCCCTCCTGCCCGCCCCAGACTTCCCTCTCCATCTGTCCATTCTCTAGCTCTGAGGCATGAGTGGAGGGCAGTGGCCACACTCGAAGGCTGCTGCTCGCCAGCTGAAGTACCTCCTGCGGTTGCCTACTGCCAGCTGCTTCAGTTCCAACCCCGCAGATCTTCCAAAAGCTCAACAGATCTCCTCCCTTCCCTGTACCGGCCAGGGCAAGCCCCGCTCCAGGTCCCATCAGCCACGGTGACCCTTTAGCCCCCGCAGCGCTGAGCCGGCTGACTCGGTGTGGGCGGCCGCCCGAGACCCCAGGCCAAGCTACTCACCAGGTGGGGCGTAGGAGAAGGCCGAGGGGTCCGGGGCGTGAGGGGAGGCTTTGATCACCTCGCGAGGGGGCGTGGGAAAGGGCAGGCCTGCCACCCAGCATGGGGGCTCCGTGGGCAGCTTCTGGCCCTCAGCTGGGAACGCGGGGAGGAATACGGGCTTCTCTGCTGAGGGTACAAGACGGGGCGATCAGGCTGTGCTTGGCCGCCCTCGAGGAACCCTGCTTGTCCTGCTGCCCCCACCCTCCTCATGCTCACGGTGCAGGCCTTGGGCAGGGGTAGGGGTCCTGGCCCTCAACATTGGGGGTCTGGATGGCCCAGCCTCTTCCAGGACCCCCCTGAGCCCGCCTGCCTGGGCAGTGTGCTGTGCCCTGGGATTTTCTCCTCAGCACAAGCAGTGGGCTGGGGGCTCCCAGCTGCCCAAGACCCCAGGGAGCCTGTGGGGACAAGGGCAGGTCCATCTGGCTCTCACAACCCCCCAGGCCGCAGTGCCAGGCGAGCCAGGCGCCCTCGAGAAACCTCTAAATCAGGAGGCAGCAAACCACAGCACATGGAGCTGCCGCCTGCTCTCGGAAACACTGTTTTTCCGGTCAGACTCGGTCTCTCCACTTACTTCCTGTGCATGGCAGAGCTGAGCGGTTGCAACAGAGCGTCTGGCTCACAAAGCCTACCAAGCTGACTATCTGGCCCTCGACAGACAAGGCTTGCTCGAGACAACGAATTGAGGAAGTCAGGAAGGGACGTGTATGCTGAGGGGGTGGCTAAGAGCCCATGTCTCCCGAGGCAGGGCGCCCCAAACCCAGACATTCCTGGCAGCCTCCACCATGGCGACTCTGGTGAGCAAGGCCCACGTGCCAGGTCTGCGGGAAGCTTTCCACCAGCGTGTCCTCAATGAGCCTCCCAGCAAGCGTGGAAGGAAAAGACTCTTCCTAGACCCATTTTACAGAGGGGGAAAACCAAGGCACAGACACAGCGAGGGACTCATCCAAGACCATGAGCAAGTATGTGGCCAAGCCAGGGATCTGAGCCCTTCACGGCCCGGTCCCGGCTTCTGCAAAGGCTGACAGGACGGTGACAGAGAGAGGGCCTTGGCAGGGCCACCCCGGGGCGGCACGAACCTGAGGGCTCTCTGCGTGACTTGTTCATCCTTACGACACCACGCGAGGAACTCACTACCATGGACTCTATTTTATGATGGGGAAACCAAGGCAGGGAGGCCCAGGTGTGATGTGAACCCAAGCCATCCCCCTGCAAACTGCAGCCTTGAGGAAAGAGAGGCCAAGGCCAGGCCCTCAGTTCTCAGGCCCGGGGCACCCAACAGACACAGCCAAGGGCCCTGGGGCTCAGGTCTGTCTGTGGTGACCTCCCACCAGGCTCTTGCCCTAAGTGCCAAACCCTCTTCCTCTCCCGAGGACCGATCTCTGGGATCATCACTAGCTAAGGGGTTGGCCAAGAGGGACCCAAACTTGGGGACAAGAGAGCCCTCTAGCCCCTGGGACAGGCATGGCAGCCAGGGGTCAGATCTGGGACCACCTCAGGTGACAGAGAAAGATTCTGAAGGCCCAGGAAGGTGTGGCAAGAGTGGGCCCAGCAGGTGGGAGCAGGGCCGTGGGTGCTGCCAGCTCCCTCCCGGGAGATACTGTGGCCCCCCAAACCAGTGCCTGGTGAGGTTGGGAGCAGGCGAGGGGTGATCGGCGCCTCAGGGAGTAGCTCGAGGTGGCAGCCTCGCACTCAGCCTGCAGCCAGGAGATGTGCCCATACAGTGCCCACCCCGGGCTGGGAAATTCTGCAAATGCCCTGGCGCGTGCTCACGGGCTGCCACAACCCCGTGTGCGCCTTGGCTGCGTTCTCCACCCCAGGTCCAGCCGTGGGGAGCCTGCACAGCCTGCATCTTCAGCTGGGCCCTCGGGCTGCTTCCTGAGAGACCAGAGAGGCCGAGCCGGCTGTCAGGCTCCCTCCCTCCCGTCAACGCCTCCCAGGGTTGCTGAGTGGCACCCAGGTGGTGAGAGACGGGAAGCCTCCTGCAGGGTGCACCATCTGGGGGGAGGCATTCCAGGCATCAGGACAGCTCCTGGCTGTGGAAACGGGCCCGACGCCAGGCACCAAAAGTGCCGGCCAGTGGCTGACGCTCCTGGGACAGGAGCTCCAGGACCTGCCCCACTGGCCCCAGACGGTGCCTGGCTCCCCCGCCAGGTGCACCCAGCCCTGGTCTGAATTGACGCCCGGCCACGTGATCCCCTACAGGGGCAGGGCCTGAAGCCGTGATGTCCTTCCAGAGCCAGGCCGGGTCTCACTGCACCCTCGTCCGGCATGCCTGTCCTGGCCAGGGGAGCTGGGTCCCAGGCCTCACCCCTACACCCAGTCAGGCAGCAGGCCGCTGGCCCTGCTCCCAAACCACTGCCCCACCCTCCGCGGCCCCCTCAGTCACCTGGGGCAGTCCTGTGGCCTCCCAGTGGCCACTTGCCTCCGACCCTGACTCCTTAGGGCTCTTGCTCAATAGTGGCTACAGAAGGATTGCTCCAAGGCCCTGACAGAAACACACTTAAAGTCCCTCCAGTGGCTTCCACTGCATCAAAGACAAAAGCCACTCTTTGCTGTGGCCTGCGGGGCCCTGTGCCACCTGCCACCCCTCTTTCTCTCTCTGACCTCCTGCCCATTCCCCTCTCTGGCATGCATTCCCCTGGCTACAGCAGCCTCCTGGCTATTCCTGAAACACACGAGTTTGCTCCTCCTTGGGGCCTTTGCACGTGCCACGGCCCCTGCCGGAATCCCCACTTGTTGGACGAGTTTCTCACTCATGCAAAAACAGCCCCACAGAACAGGGTCTTTGCCTCGAAAGTCCATTGCTTAACAGTGCCTGGCAGAGGTAGGTGTTCAAGGAATACCCTGGCTCTGGGCGCTGGCCAGGAGAGCCGCCCGCCCGCTGGGTTGCCCTCCAGACTTCCTGCGGCAGATGAAAGGCCGCAGCAGGGAGCTGGGCTGGGCTGGCTAATCAGATAGGCAACATCTGACAGGCCCGTGGCATTTGTGGGAAGTGTGGAGCCTTCCTGCTTCAGGGACAGCCTTGCTCTTTGTCCCCAGATGGACACGTGGCACCGCCCTCCTCAGGAGAAGCCCATGGCCACAGGCCAGCCCAGCCTTCAGGAGGAGAGAGGCGGAAACCGAGGCAGGGGCCACTGGCAGCGGCAATGGCTGCCTGAGCCTATCCCGGGGAAGGGGTGGGAGTGCCAACCACTGGTCGGCGTGGCCAGACCCCTAGAGCAGCCACGAGGGGAACCCCTGGGGATCAGCCACCCGTACCTGCAAAGTGCCAACAGCCCCCTCTGTGTGCCAGGCTGAGCTGGGAAGGAGGCCTCTTTGGGGACACACATTTGGCACTTCCTGGGTCCAACAGGGCTGAGAAGAGATCCAGAGACCAGGAGGCTACGCCAGCCTCTTTCCTGACCTTGAGCTTCACGTGGGAAAATACAATAGGCTCCAGGCAGTTGTGCTAACACAGCTGCTCAGGGAGTCACCCCACTGGCCCTCCAGTGAACCTGGTGACCCTGGAACAAAGTCAAGATGAGAGCTGCAGGGGAAGCGCCTCCAGCCCTGACCCCAGAGTTGCTGCAAGCTGGGCGCTAGCCTGGGGCAGTCCCGGGGCTCTAGATGCTCACGTATGGACTGAATCACACCAAGGCAGAGGCTGGGTTGCCAGCAAGTTTGCATGTACACACGATGTGGCTGAAAATTTTGGAAAAAACCTGCCAGCGCTGAAAACTGGGAGAGTTCACCTGACAAGATGGATTTCTGTCTTTTCTGGGAGAACAACCCCAGGCCTGTATTCTCATGTGGCAATTCTCAGCTGAGACTGACATGCTGCCCACTTCAGAAAGAACTAGAGTTCTTCACTTTGCCATAGACCCCACCATTCCCTATTGCCTTACCTGTTTTGCTCACAGGTGGGTCACCTTACCTGCCCTGCAATGCAGACTTGGAGTCTGTAACAGCCGCTCTTGGCACTACATATCCTTATCCTTCCCCATGGGCCTCCCTCTCCCCGAGACCCCCTCAGCCAGGGGCACAGACTTACCCTCCTTCTCGGCAGGAAGCCCGGGGCTCCGGCTTTTGCCCTGAGGGCTGCTGCTAGGCTGCTGGGGGGTGTCGCTCTCTGGTGGCTGCAAGTGCTGTGGTGGTAGCGGGGCAGGGGCAGCTGGCTTTGGGGGCGCCGTGTCCTCCCGGGGAGGGTCATGGACTTTGGTGACCTGGCAAGGAAGCAGGGAGAGGCAGAGAGATCAGGGAGAGCCTTCCGTGCCCCCCACAGGGGAAGAGCCTGGAAAATGAGGCCAGAAGAGGCAGCGATGTGCCCAAGGTCATCAGGCAGGATGGATGGGACGGCCTCAAAAGGGGGACCCATCCCTGCTGCCTGGCAGAGCCCCGTTACCCCTTCCACCCGGCTCCTTCCCAGTACCCCAAAGCCCTCAGAGAAATGGGGATTGAGAAACGAGCCTGTGCCTGGCCTCAGGGGGCTCAAAAACCCCTGAGCAACACCGCAGCCTCATCATTCAGGTTTTTAGCCCAGAGGTCCCAGCTGCATCAGGGAAGTGCAGCCCCACCCCGCAGAGAGGGCAGAGGAGGGGGCAGCACCACGGGGTTCAGCCTGTCAGGAGAATCTTCTGGAAGGGGGTAGGGTCAGAGACCAGGTCTGGTGGATTGTACCCCGCCCCCACCAAATTGTTTACAGCTGGGGGCCCCTGCCCTGCCCTTCCCCCCATGCAGGGCCTGGCCTGGGGGTCTCAGGAAAGCCTGAGGGACTCCCAGGGCGCAGACCCATGAGGGCGGAAGGGAGGGGCTCGCAGCCTGCAAGCTCCCGGCCTGCGGCCAGCGCCCCACCCAGCAGACCGGCCAGCAGCCGAGCCTCGAGCTCTTCCCGCCTCATCTCAGGGGGATTTCTCCAGGAAATGGGGGGGTGAGGAGCGAGTACGCAGGTGTCAGCCCCCATCCACCCCAAGCTGCGCGCCCGCACAGGGCATGGGCCAGATGCTCGGCCAGATTTACTTTCTCGGGGACAGGAAGCAACGGTCAGGGAGGACGGGGGGCTGTTTCCTTGCTCCACGGAGGTCACTTACGATGGGGGGGATGGCAGCCGCCCGCTGCTTCAGCTGCTTCAGGTCCAAAGGCTTCTGGGGCGAGGCGCCGGCCCTGGTGTCACCCATCGGGGTGAGGAGGCTGGGCCGTGGGGACGGCAGCCTGGGAGGGAGGAAAGCATCAGGTTGGCGACCATAAGCCAGGCGTGGGGGGCCGGTCCCTCGCCTCTCCCGACTCCAGCCCTGGATGACGAGGGCCAGGCGGGCACCTGCCAGAGAAGCCGTGAGAAGGGCGGCAGAGGACCCAGGTCAAACAGTCACTGCCAGCTGGGTCTCCCAAGGGGAAGGGGCAGCTGCGCCTCACAACGTGTGGCCTGCCAGGCCTGTCGGGGACCTCCCGCCCCAAAGGGGCTAGGAGTCTGGGCACAGCCAGAGGCCTAGAGGCCCAGATAAGCCCAGACTCGGGGCCTACACCACGTACGGCCCTCTGGCAGCTGCAGAGAAGCCAAAGAACTAGCCAGAAGATGGTGCAACTGCACCGTGGCTTCCTCGAAAAGTTTAGGAAGGAACTGCCATATGTCCTGGCAGTCACACTCCTAGGCATACACCCAAGAGAACCGAGCGCAGGGGCTCAGACAGATGCTCGCATCCAAGGTCCAGCAGCATCACCCACAAGAGCCAAAAGAAATGACCTGAGGGTCTGTCAACAGCCGAAAGGACGAACAAACCATGGTCCACCCATACAACAGCATCTGATCCAGCCATCGAAAGGAACCAAGTTCGACGCACACTACAACACGGAACAACCAGAGAAGAGGATGCCACGTGCAAGACGCCAGATCCAAAAGGCCAGATACCACTTGATTCCACTCAACATCCAGAAGAGACAAATACACAGACAGGACGTACATCAGCGGCTGTCTAGGGTGGGGGAGTGACTGCAAATGGGAATAGGATTTCTCTTTTCGGTGATGTAAATATTCTGGAATTATAGTGGTGATGGTTGTGCAACACTGAATGAAGTAAAAACCACTGAACTGTACACTTCAGTGGGTGAACTGTGGTATGCGTGTTATGTTTCAATCAAGTTGTGGCAAAAAAAGATAAACAGGCTATATGCAGGCCATGAATTCAAGGGTTGACGCAGTACCTGCATTTTTTCTACAAGAATAAAGTGATGTAACTTGTAATATTTTATGTTAAGTATAAAATATAAAAACATCATTTGAAATATTTGGAGATTAAAACAAACGTTTGTCTTCATAGAAATATAATTTAGGGCATGTAGGAAACACTTTTACAACACATAAAATGCAGTGTCTGTCTCGCACTCAGATTGTCAGTGAACTCGGGCCTTCCATGGGCAGGGCCTCTGTCCTCTCTCGTGCCTCAGTTTCCCTGCATGGGGCAGTCAGATGGGCAGGGGATGTGGGTGGGCACCACCTGGGGGCCACACAAGGAGGCGCAGCCCCTTCCCCCAGCGAGGCAGCAGCTGTGAGAATGGGGGCAGCAGGCGTGGATAAAGCGCTTTACAGTTTACGAGAGCTCTCCTGGGCTCAGCTCAAATCCCCGAGGAGCCTGCGGGCCTTGAGCCCCAAGAGGAGCACCAGCCCCACAGGAGGGGGGAAGGCAGGCAGGGGGGCAAGGGCGCAGCTGGCCGCCCGCCTGGCCCTCCCAACCCCCTCGTCCTGGTGGCTGCGGTGGTGAGGTCACCTCCACCAGCCGTCCTCGCTGGCACGGCCCTCCCTCTGCCCTCTCCTTTGTGTGCTGGGAGACAGCAGCTTCTATTTTCCTCGTAGGAGGTGGGGCGGAGCCCGGGTGCGTGGGGCCTGGCACTGTGGATGGGACCCAGGAGGGCCTGGGAGAAGCCAAAGCCCTGCCCAGGGCACCGTTCAGAGCTCGGGCTGCAGGTCCAAGTCCCGTCTCTGACAGTGACTTCACCCCTGGGCCTCAGTCTCCTCGTCTGGGAAATGGAGCTGAAAACAGCCGCTTCCCAGGAGGGCGGAAGTCTGGGTCCAACAAAGGGAACAAACGCGTGGGACTAAGGACAGCGGCTGGCATCAGGTGCTCACACGACTTCATTACGCGGGGAGGGCAGTGCGGAGCCGGGGCCCGTGGAGCAGAAACCAGGCCCATCCCCGCTGCCCGTGCCGCTGTACCTCAGCCGCCCTGTGCGTGGCAGCCTGGGGGCTGGGCCGGGAAGCAGCATCTACACGGACATGGGGTGTCTCTCCTCCGGCTCCCCAGTCCCCCCTGGATCAAATCCTGGCCCGCAAGGCCCTGGTGGCTGGGTCAGCCGGCTCCACCACGGGCCTCGTTGCTGCCCAAAGGACACCACCATGCCCAAGCGGCCCCCCAGGGCCTGCATCCTCGGCCTGGCCCCCCTCTCCCAGGCCTCCCGCAATGGGCTCCAGTCTCCCTCTGATGTCACCTGCTCAGAGAGGAAGCAGCACCCCCTCCTGCCCCGGCCTCTCTCCACCCCCTGCCCCCAAGCTCTTCACCGTCTGCCTATCACACCAGCCATCGCTTCACTTCCTGACCTCCCGCTTTCCTATCAGCGGCTCTCACTAGAAACTAGCACCCCGAGCCAGGGCCTTGCCCACCCGCGCTGTTCCCCCTCTCAGAGGGCCCTCTGGGGGGTCCCGAAGCAAAGCCAAGGCAGCCAGGGAGGGCAGCAAAGCGTCCGCTGAGCGTCTACTGCGCCTGGCTGGGGCCGGCATTTGAGGGTATTAGCTGTTTCTCCCACAATAAGGAGCCAAGAGGAGACTCCACACCCAGCCCCCACCCTGCAGCGACGAGACACCGAGGCTCGGGGTGGGACATCCCCTCCCGACTCTGCACCTTTTCTGGGAAACAGAGCAGGGAAGGGTGGGAGGGCAGGCGGGCTCGGCACTTTGCAAGCACAGCCGCGATCCCGGGTCATCGGCCAGGAGAGCTCTCGGGTGGGGCTGCCCGGGAGAAAGCACTGCAGAGCACAAGGAGAAGACTCTTCCCCTTCTCAGTCGTCCGGACCTGGGAAGGGCCAGGACAAGAGTCATCTTGCGTCTACCCCAGGCCATCGAGCGGCCACTGCTGGGACCTAACGGCAGGAACGGGGGCAGAGGGCAAGTGGCCAGGACCCAGGAGGCCCCGGCTGCCCGGGCGGGCGCTGACACAGCTCGCCTGTCCTCCGGCGCCCGCCCAGCCCTGCGCAGTCGTGGCCGGGGGAGGGAGAGTGGCAGACCTGCAGCCAGGAGGAGGAGGTCAGCAGGCCGGCCAGAGAGCGGGGAGCCGGCCCCGGCCACCAAGGGTGTGGCCAACCAGGTGTCCTGACTCCCAGCCCAGCGTTCCGGCTCCCCGGGGGTGAAGTACTGGACACTGAGGCAAGAGGAGTGGATGGAAGCCAGGCCCAGCCAGGGGAGGGAGGGATGCGTCCCTGAGTGGGGGTGTCAGGGGAGAAGGTGGGGGGTGTTGCCAGCAGGGTTGGGGGGCTGCCGGATTTCAGGCCCAGCCTCCCAGCTCTGCAGCCTGGGCAGGCTCCCAGAGGCCACCCACGAGCTCAGCAGCTTCCCGCTAAGGCAGAAACACGTACTTCCATGACACTGTCCCCACAGCCAGCAGCGGGCAAGGGGAGCCTCCCTGCCCCGACTCCAGCATCCGGGGCTCAAGGGTGAGCAGATGAGCCAGCCCCGGGCTGCCCGCCCACCCCTGGGGCCGAGCCAAGCCACGAGCACTGTCCTCCCAGCCGCCCGTTGGGCAGGGAGCTCAGGACTCCACGTCCTCTGAAACCTGCTGGCCAGGTCTTTCCCTATCAAAGGGCCACCGCCAGGCTGGCTGCTTCTCCCACACAAACAGGGCATGGTCCCCGGCAGCAGCACCCCTGGGGCGCCCAGACCCAGGACGCAGAGGCCCACACGGACTTGCCGCCTTTTGTGGAACACGGAGACCCAAGATCAGAAACAATCCCATTTTCACATTAACTCTCCTGGGACTGGCTGTTTCAAAAAGCCCCAAGGGAATCACGGGGCAGAGGAAAGGGCTCCCTGGGAACCCGCTGGATCTGAAGGTCAGATTTTCCTTCCTTTTTCTCCGCCCTGAACTTTTCCAAGAGCTGCGAGGGGAGAAAACAGACCACACTGTTTTTAGTCAAAACAAAAATGACCCGCCTGCCTCACCAGGAAACAATCCCTCCCGCGTCCAGATGTGAGCAGGCTGCCCGGGCACAGCCCTGACGGGTGTGTGTACTTTTGTTCTCGGCAAGGGCATCAGGTTCCGGAAGCATCTGTGCTGACAATGGTTAAAATCCAGGTCCCAGGACTGAGGTGCGTGGGGGAGGGGGGCAAAGGAGCAAAAGACAAGCTAAGAGAAGGGAGGGGCAGAGCTCAGAAATACGGGTGCCCAGGCCACCCCAGCTTGGAGAAAACTCAAGGAGGACCCTGTCCCACGAGGGCCTGGGGGCCGGGGCGGGCCCTCGGCGGACGGAACAGCAAGTGCCCTGAATCTCCCCAATCTGTCTGCTTTTCTCTCTCTGCACCGCACCACCCTGAGCAGGGTCCGCCGTCGCCCGGCCTCCTGCTGCCCCTCCTGACCCGTGAGCTCCACCCCACACAGGGGCCAACGGACAGTTTCAGAGCCAATCCCATCTTGGTCTCTGAGACTAACCTGCAGCCACCACCCCTCCAAGTGCTGGCAAGGACCCAGGCGGCAGGCCCTGCTCACCTTGCACCCCCACCTCCCCCCACCCCTCCACTCGTTCGCCCCCGCCCCTGGGCCTTTGCACAAGCTCCCCCAGACCCCGGCACGGCTGCCTCCTTCTCCACCAGGCCTCAGCTCCCTGGAGCCCGCCGCAGTGCCCCTGCCCCCAAGCGGAGCTCGGGACCCCGACTGCTCAGCGCTTGCTGCCTGACTAGGTCAGGGGCTCCCGAGAGCAGCCCAAGAGTCGGCTATTTAATTTTGCTGCTATCTCGGTACACACTTCGTGTTCAGAAGTGACCGGGGCATGAATACATGAGAAGCCGCAGCCTCCCCTGGCACCACCCCACAGCCTGTGCCACCTGGGCGCCCTGCTCACCTGTTCTTCTCAGTCCCGTCGGGCTCGTCCACCTCGTCTGCACTGCAGGTGGCACTGGAGTCACTGTCCTGGGGGGGGCCCGAGCCCTTGGCCGTGGCGGGTTTGCTGCCCAGGCCGGCGCCCTCCTTCTTCTCCACCTTGACAGGCCCCTCGGGCGCGGCCTCCCCACCAGCCTCTGCGCCCCTGGCCTCGTCCAGAGCCACTTCCTCGCACTCGCTCTTGACGACAGGCTCTTCCCTGGGCGCCTCTCCGGGGTCTTCCGTCTTCCCCATGTCCATTGTCAGCTCTTCCGCCACAAGGGGCTTCTGCTCCTCCCCCTCCTCAGCTGGGGGGGCCCCCACAGCCTCGTCCTCCTTCTCCTCCTTGGGGGCCACAGGAGGGGGGGCAGCGGGTGATGGGGACGCTGGTGGGGGCGTGGGCGGGCCGGCAGCATCGG
>PVKY010000034.1:41123-93923 GCA_004027775.1 Bradypus variegatus | reverse complement strand
TGGCAGGGCTGGGTGCTGCAGGAGCGGGGGACAAGCCTGGCCCCTCAGTAGGGCCCAGGACTCCCAGGAGCCTGGGCAGGAGCTCAGGCCGGCAGTGGCTCTCCTGTCTAATGCCAGGACAGCCCTGAGGCTCCCACCTACCTGGGAAGCCCCTGCCTGCTGCCCCAGCCCCGAGGCCCAGCCCTCAGCCCACTTCCAGGGACCCTGGAGTCCGGCTGCCTTGTTTACACCCGGCCCCAGGGATGCGGGTGGCTGGTGAGGGCTATGGACAAAGGCCTCGTTCCCATGGTCCCCTTGTTCCCATCCGAGCGCCCACTCTGTTTCTACCCCTCGCGGGCTGCACGGTCATGGGAACAGAGATGACGTGGGGCCCTGTTCTCCCCGTCTGGGTAATGGGGAGAAGAGCCCCAAGCGCGCAGGGCTGCATGAGGCAGTGGGGGCGCTGGCACGGAGGGAAGGCCTGCATCTCCTCGCTCGCATCACCCTCCCCACTGGCACCAGGAGGCCACATCAAACGGCCCAGTGGGCAAGAGGCAGCCACGGGCAAGGGCACAGCCTGCACCCTCCTCGGGCTCAGAGCACTGGTCTACGGCAGGTGTGTGCAAAGTGCTGCCCGATGCCAGGGTGGCTGTGTGTACAGAGAGCAGGGGACCTGGGCGCCAGCCCTGGCTCTTTAGCCCTGACAACACTCCTGGTAACCTCTGCATCTCAATTTCCCCTATTTTGCCTAAAATTTTAGGGAGCACTCAACAATCGCTGCACTTGCTGTTACGGAAATTAAACCAGCTAAGAGTCATGGGTGGAAACGCTAGTGAAAATCAACCCAACAGTCCTGCTGGGCACACCGATCTGCAGGAGTGAGCCCAGGAACAGCATGGGGAACAGCATGGGGAACAGACACTGAGCTGCAGAAGGGTGTCAGAGGCAGAGGCGGAGGCGGGAGCACCAGCAGTGGCCGTCGTAGGCAGTGGCGTGCTCAGGAAGGGAGGCCCCACACGGAGGACGGGAGCCTTGGGGTGCCCTCCCCGGCCTGGACCCCCCACCCCCAGGCCAGCTGGCCACATCCGTACCTGGGGCACTGCACTCCCCTCTGAGCACCTCATTCCCAGAGGCACGTACGGCTAGAAGGAAGTTAGAGAAAAGTTAGAAGCGAGGTGGCGGCAAGAAGCAGGGGAGGGGAGGGAGGAGGCCAGTGTGGCCAAGGCAGGGTTAGCAGAGAGGCCCGGAGCTCAGCAGGCAGCAGAGGGGCACCCAGCAGCCTCTGCTGGCCACGCAGCCCACCTTGCCCGACGGCCCTCATCCTGGGAGGGGGCCCTCTCCCTCCAGGCTCTGTGGTTCTCGACAACTGGGGGTGGGACACAGCACCCCAGGCAGGCCTGCCACTGGGCTGCCCACAATCAGCCGATAAAGGAGTTATTTCAGGCGAGAAGCGAGGCTCGACCACTCCTGGGTGACCCTGGACAAACAAGATACTGGTTTTCTCTGGTTCTAGGCTCCCACACTGTCCCCGGGCCCAGACCTCAGGGGTGGGCAAAGCTGGAGGGAGAGACCTTGGGGCTGCTGCCTCTTCCCGAGATAATGGCAACAAGAGCAACACGGGGCTGCTGGGGGTGTCGGGTCCCAGGCCCAACTCCTCACACACACGACCCCTTTAGCCATCCAGGACTGTGAGGCTCAGAACAGTTACCGGCCCCTTTTGCAGAAACAGAAACTGAGGCACAGGAAAGGGAAGTAACTTGCCCGAGGCCACACAGCAGGGGGAGGAGAGCCAGGATTTGAACCCAGTGCCAGCATCCTTAAGCCCAGCATCCTGCCCCTACCTGGTGAGGGTGATGCCACTCCCCACTCCCCACCTCGGACCCAGGCTGACAGTGGCGTGTGGAGTGGCCCATGCCGAGGAGCCTCGGTCTCTTCTTCCCCAGAAGGGGCAGCCAAGGCCTCGCTGCAGAGCATCAGGGAGCTTGTTTACATGGAGGCTCTCCCGCTGCAGCACGGCCAGGATCACCCAGGGGCTGAGAAAGCAGATCGCTGGGCCCCAGCCCCGAAGTCTGTGGGGTTCAGGAGTCCTGGGTGGGGCCAAAGAAGCTGCATCTCTAACATGCTCCAGTGATGCTGACGCTGCTGGTTGGGAGTCCGCACCTGCACAACCTCAGCCCTCGAACGCAGGGAAAAGGCTCTGCACAACGCCTGGCGCACGGGAGGGGCCCGAAAAGCCGCCTCCTCTTCCCATACACCCACGGGGCTCCCAAGTCAGAATCCTGGACCTCAGTCAGACCAGCATCGTGCCTTGAGTAACCTCTGTGCCTCAGTTTCCTTTTCTGTAAAACAGGAGTCAGGACAGCACCTACCCACAGGACTCCTGGGGAGATAAGGGAATCAGTTTATGGCCCCTGCCATCATGACTATTCTTCTTAGAGACACCTGTGTGCCCAGTGGGTTCCTCCTGCCCTCAGTGGGCTCCTCCCCATCCTGGTGCTTGCTGCCATCCCCACAGAGGGATCTGCGCTGCTGCTGGAGGATGGCCAGGCCTACCGGAAGGTTCTATCAGGGTTCCTCTCTCATCTTCAGGTCCTGGGTCCCTCTCCCATCTCCAGGTTCTGGGTCCCATCAGCACATTCTCACTCCTCCTGACCACACCCCCAGCCCACCAAGCTCCCGCTCCTGCTGGACAGTCACCACCACCAGGAAGGCCCCTATAACATCTCAGGCCTCTCCTCCTCCAGGCAGCCTGCCAGGAGCTCCCTGGGGGTCAGGAGAGCCCATCTGGCCTCTGCCCAGAATGGGACCATGGTCCTACAGCCAGGCTTCTTTACCTCACGCATTTGGGGACATAGAAAAAGGCAGGCCCAATCGATGGGCAAAAGCAACATGGAGCACAGAGAGACGGTCGGACAGGTTCAGGGTCACACAGCAAACGCTGGCTGGACCAGCGAAGCTATTCGGAGCTGTGTCTCTCCAGGCGAATGACTCCCTCGCCCTGGGCTGTGAGGTGGGCGCCAGGAGGAGTGTGCGGGATTCTCCTACGCTGCTGTCCTTGACCTATCCAGGCCACCAGTGAGGACCACCAGGATGCCAGAGGCCTCCGGCCAGACCAGGCCCACCCCCTCCCCAACCCAGCAGAGAATGCCCCTCACTCACCCCAAATGGGATGGAGGAGCCCAACAAAGTGACGGGGTGCTCACTGCCATGCAGTCCTTTGGGAAGTGTCTGCTCTCGTTTTAACACTGGGTTCTTTTAATTTTCACGCCAAGCCCGCCCCCGCCCACACAGGTGGCCTGGAGGAGCGCTACACAGGGGAATGGGTTTCTCCTTCCTCCCACCAGCTGCCTTTCATCAGAGTTGGCCTGGAAAACCCAGAGCTGGTGAGGAACAGACTCGGCACCCCAGAGCCACCAGCAGCTGTACAGTAACCAAGCGGCCTGGTTTTCCATTTTTCAGCCAGGAAGTAGGATTCAGGCTGGTGACTAAACTGCAGGCTGGTAGAGCTTGTATTTATCTGCAGGCCTGGGTTAGGGAACAAGGGAAGCACCTTGCGCCTTCCTTCAGCACATGGGCAGAAGGTGGGGAGTTTAAACGAGGTGTCGCAGGCAAACAGGGTGACAAAGGGAGAGCCCAGACAGGTGGCCAGAGGAAATGGAGGTTCCATTTACCATGAACCCGAGGGCTCAGCTGGAATTGCTCCGGCCAGGGAGACAAAGGAAGCAGAGGCAGAAACATTCAGAGAAACAGGGTTTGGGGTCTCCGGGAACATCATGCTACAGGGGAGGCAGGCCAAGACCCAATTTCATCTTTCACAGGGAAAAGGAGGCACAGGCATGGGTGGGGGGTCAAAGGTGGACTAACTGGTGGTCAGAAGCACAGGGTCTGGAGACGAGCAGCCCGAGCCTAATTCCAGGGTCTACAAACAGGCTATCACACGGTGGAGGGGCTCTAAAATTCAGGGTACAACCTTGCATGGTTAAAACCCTCCTGGTCCCCCAGCTCCAGCCTGCGCTCACCGTCGTGGGCAGAGCTAAAGTCATGCAGTTTAAACCGCTACTGGGCGCTCTCTGTAGCTGTGTCCACCCAGCGAACATCTAGGAACACCTAGGAAGGGTGAAGACAATGCAACTCCGAGATGCCCGGGGGTCCCGAGCCAGGACACTTAACGGCTCCAAGCGTCAGTTTCCTCACATTTAAAACACGGACATTGATTAAGGTGACTGTATAATTTATCACCCAAATTAGGACACCCAGGAGTCGGAGGAGGCACTAAAAGTGATCGTTACACTGAAATGTTTACCAACCAACAGGTTGAGTCTATTTTTATCTGTCAACTTGGAAGGCAGTTGTGGTTAAAAAGTATCTTCAAAATTAAAGTTTCTTCTAAAATGTGAAACTGGATGCAAGGGCAGGATGAACAGGATCGGCCAGGCTTTCGAGGATGTATGCCCAAGCCCAAGCCAGAACTCACGGGGGCTGGGGGGACGGGACGAGATGGGAGGCGCAGAAGGGGGCCTGACACGGGGAAGTGAGTCACCTCTGCTCACGTTACTGTCATCATCATCACGGGCAAGCCCGCGCCAAGGGAAGCTCTCACCTCCAAGGCAGCCGAGGCCCGTGAAGACTGGACCCAAGTGTCTGAGGGCAGAGGATGCCGCTGAAGTCAGCCCCTACCGCGCCCTAGCCCCCCGGCCCGTGCTGACCCTCACCTTCGGCCTCCTCCACCATCTCCTCCTCGTTCCCACTCACGCCCGACGCCTCCATCTCCTCGTCCTCCACCACCGGCGGGAAGGCAGCCTCCTCGCTGGCTGCGGCCGGAGCTTTCTTCTTCTTCCTCCGTGCGTTCCTCTCCTTCTCCTAGGGCACAGGGACAGCAGCGGGTCAGGGCCCGGGCCGGGCCGTCAGCCTAGGGCCTCCCTGTGCCTGAGGTCTCGGCACAGCTGCGGGGGACGGCGATCCCGGCCACGTGGGCCTGGGGGCGACCTCCCCCTGCATGTGCCCGCAGGGGCCAGACTTGCCAAGGGTTATTTTTATCAAGGGCTTTTTGGTCTGTCATGTCCCAGATACATCCTGGGCCCAGCCTGGCTTATCCTGACATCCTTCTGGGACAGGCAGAAACCTGCCTCTGCCTGGGAGTCCCCCAAGATTGCTGCGGCTACTCCGTCAGTCAGAGCAGAGCCCACGTGCTCCAGGTCACCTGCCAGGCGAATGCAGCTTTTCCTTGCAGTTCTCATCAGACCCCATCGAGCCGGGGGCCCAGGCTACCTCAAGAAGCCCGTTTCATTCCACTTCTTGACAAAGAAACTACTGGGTGCCAGACCCTGCACAGCTGCTAAGGACCAGCAGTGAAGGCAGACGAGACCTCCTGCCCTCGAAGGGCTGCCAGACAGGAAGACTGGCAAAAACACATCAATTCCAAGGAAGTAAGAAATTTTGGTGACTTGGGGTTTGGCGATGACTTCTTGCACACAATTCCAAAAGCACAATCCATGGCAAGCAAAATTGAGAAAGTGAACTTCACTGAAGCTAAAAACTTCTGCTCTGCAAAAGACACTGTCATGGGGCTGCAAACACAAGCCACAACCTTGGAGAAACTACTTGCAAAGCACTTATCTCATAAAGGACTTGGATCCAAAATATACAAAGAAATCTAAAAATCCAACACAAGAAGGCAAACAAACCTAATTAAAAAACGGGCAGAAGTCAGGACCAAGACGGTGGCGAGAGACGCCCCAGGGTGCTGTCCCCCTGCAGATTCTCTGAACTAGTGAAAACAGCAGTGCCATCTTCCTCAAACTCCAGAAAACAGTAAAATGGTTGCAGTTACCGGATGAGTACCGGACCAGGAAAACGCTGCATTAAACTTGGTGGGAGGCGCGCGTGGCACCCTGCCCAGCCCTCCCAACCCCTCCCTGGCGTGGTGCGGAAGCAGCCTGCACTTCCGCTCCCGTCGGGGTTCCCTGGAGGCACACTGGGGCCTGCACTCAGGGCCAGTCTACCTGAGACTGAACCAGGAAACTCTTCTCTGGCTCATCCGCCCAGAACCAGCCCTGCAGGCAGACGCAGCATGTGGAGGCCAAAGGAGTGCAAGAAACGGTTAAGTCAGAGTGGCCCGGAGCAAAGGATCACTGGCTTTAAGACATAGAATAGAGTGGGGAGGCAGGATCTAGTTCACAGGGAGAAGAGGCATCCAATTCCTCAGCCCGCAAGTGAGCGCAAGCCCGGGACAAGCCACAGACTCAGAGAAGGCAGAGGGCCCTGCACTTTACTTTCATCCCAAGTTGATCGTCTCAATGGGAGGGCTGAACTCTGCAGGAGAACACCAGTCAAGGCAGAGCCAATCTGCAAAGACTGCGAAATGTATTTTTTGCTTTTGTTTCTTTATTTTTGTTCGCTCTTGGCACTCAAGGAAATCGCTGTCATATCGCTAACTAAATACAAACTTAAGGAACAGACAGCTCAAGGATTAAATCCCAGAGTTAATACATTAAAACATATATGTGCAACAAAATATAACAAGACAAAGACAGGAAATGATGGGCCATTCAAAGGAACAAGATAAAAATTCAGAAACCATCAATAAAGAAGACCAGACTTTGAACATAGAGAACAAAAACTTTAAAAAATGATCTTCAATGAAGTCAAGGAGATAAAAGAAAACACAGAGAAAGAACTAAAGAGTATCAGGAAAACGATTAATGAACAATATGCAAATCTCAGTAAAAAGATAGAAAATTTGAAAAGGAACCAAACAGAAATGCTGGACTTGGAGACCACAATAACTGAAATGCAAAATTCCTTAGAGGGTTTCAACAGCAGATTGGAGCTGGCAGAAGAAAGAATCAGTGAACTTGAAGACAAGACAACTGATTCAGGCTGAAAGGCTGAAAGAAAATAAGAATGGAAAAAACAAAAAACACAAAAGCAAACAGAGCCTAAGAGATCTGTAAGACAGCATCAACTATACCACAGGGAGAGGAAAGAGAGAAAGGGCAGAAGGATCAACTGTTGTCAAAGAAACGGTTACAGAGAACGTCCCAAATTTAACAAAAGACACGAATATGCAAATTCAAGACGACCAAGGAACCCCAAACAGGATAAACTAGAAGAGAATGATGCCCAGACACACAAACTATCAAATGCCAAGCACAAGGAGAATGCTCTAAAAGCTGCAAGAGAAAAGCGAAGTGTTACATACAAGGGAGTTCAAGGAAGACCAAGCACCAATTTCTCATCAGAAACCACAGAGGCAAGAAAGCAGTGGGACGAAATATTTAAAGCGCTGAAAGAAAACAACTGCCAACCAGGAATTTTGAAAATCAGTCTTTCAAAAATGAGGGAGAGATTAAGACATTCCCAGATAAACAAAAGCTAAAGAGTTCTCCGCCACTAGACTTGCCCTAAAAAAGCAATGCTGTGGGGAGTGCTTCTGACTGAAAGGAAGGGACACAAGATATGGTTCATAGCACCGTAAAGAATGAGGACCCCCGACAAAGGTAGCCAGGTGGGCAATTATAGATGCCAGGGCTACTGTATCGTATTTTTTGGTATGTAACTCCACTGGTTACTTCTTCCAGGTTCTATAATGCAAATGCACGAAAAGCAATAACAGGTCTATGGTTTGAGAGAAACAATGCACAGAAATACAATCTGTAATAAGTACAACAAAAAGTGGGGGGAGGGAGGTATATGGCTGCAGTGTTTGTGCAGGCTATTGAGTTAAGCAGGCATCACATCTATAACAAATATGATTGTTCAAGATTTAGGACAATTGTAATATTACCTCACCAGGTGTAACAAATGTACCACTCCAAAGCAAAGGGAAAACGATGTGTGTGTGTGGGGGGTACATGGGAACTCGGCATTTTATGCATGATTTTTCTGTAAACTTATAACTTCTCCAAATAAATATATACACATTAAAGTTTATACATATATATTAAAAATGGGCATAAGATCCAAACAGACACCTAACCAAAGAAGATACACAGATGGCAAATAAGCGTATGAAAAGATGCTCAGCATACGTCATCAGGACTGCACATTAACAGCGAGCCCCCCCCCCAGTCTGACTCCCACGAGAAGGGCAACAATCCAAAACCCAGCAACACTCGGCGCTGACGAGGACGCGTAGCAACAGGAACCGACAGGCATTGCTGGTGGGACACAAAACGGCTCACCCTCTCAGAAGACAACGGCAGTTTCTTACAAAGTTGAAGATGGTGAGGTGGTGACCAGAGCTGCGAAGGGGACCAAGCAGGGCAGGGGCGGCAGGTGGCCCCGGGCAGGAGGTCGGGAAAGGCCTGTTGGCGTGGCGAGTGCGAGCCAGCCAGCGAGGGGCCGGGGGCTGCAGACGAGAAAGGAGGCCCGAGCCTCCGAGCCCGTCACTTCCCTGTTGCACCCACCTGACACCTGGGGCCGGCTGTGCAGTCCTTGAGCTGTACCCTGGCATCTCCTGTCTGTCTCACTGGGTGTCTGCCCAGGAGAGCAAGAAAGAGGCTCAGAGCACGTCCGCTGACCGACTTGCTGAGCAGCAGGTACGGCCTTCCCAGGCTTGCACACAGCCATGAGCAGAGTCGGGGTGTGTGCAGAGGCAGCGTCTGGGGAGCCCTGGGGACTCCAAGAGGGCACCTGTCAATGCAGCTGGTGTGACAGGAGGGGCTGCAGCTGAGCCCTCTGGGGTCTCCAAGGAAGGAGGTGGAACTGACAAGGTTCTCAGAGGGGCCGACAGCTCTCAGTGAGGCTGCCTCCCCCAGAGACCCCCGTATTTCCAGAAAATGCCACCTATTATCAAAACGTGGGGCTGCCCACTCTCTGGGACAAGCTCCCCCATCACCTCCAAATGCGAGGTGGGCTCTGCCCAGCCCAGCCCCCTCACCGTGGGGACAGGAGACAAGGCTCACGGCAGCTGGGAATTGCAGGGATCTCAGGCCGCTGTCCCCGAGCCCCGACTGTAGCCTGGGGGTGGGATTACTTCCCGTGACACCCTCTTCCGGAGCGAACAGAGATCCTCTGAGGGCAGCTGCTCCGAACGCCGGGAGGGAAAGGGGGGCACCCAGCCTGCCCCACCCTGGGGCCTCTCCCGGGATGGAAGGCCCGGCTTGAGCCCAAGGTGATGTGAGAGCTGTGGGTGCGGCTGAGGGGCCCCTTCTTCCCCAATCTATTTTTAGGAAGCACCCGGGGCTGGGCAAGAGGCCCCCCAGACTGGGAAGGTGGCCAGGCAGGGGCTGGGCCAGCAGGGGAATGCTCAGAGCCCGCCGCGTGCACGGTCTCCCAGGGAAGCCTCCAGATCCAGTGGCTCAGGCCTCGGGGCAGTTAGGGCCAGCAGGGGGGTGTGGGTGAGGCTGGGACTTGGGGTCCAGGAACCACAGCCCATCCCTCCACCAGCAGCCCTGCAGTGCTGAGGCGGGAGGTGGGCACGGGACGAGGGACGCCGGCAACACTGCCACTGAGAACCACGGCTGGCACAGAGCACCCACTGTGTGAGCATTTCTTCATGGGATCTGCCCTGTAGGGCATGATGCCCCTGCTTCAAACCCTCGAGGAGTGTCCCAAGACCCCTGGAAATACCCCCTGCATGCCCTCCCTGCTCCCAGGTGGCCCAGAGTGCTCCAGACCTGGACCCCACCCGCCTCCTCCACACTGGCCGCTTTGTGCAAATGTGTTAAGTCCACCTGGGCCACAGGCCCTTTGCACTGGCTGTGCCTGGGACCCCCCTTCCCCCCAGATCTCCCCGTGACTCACTTCCTCCAGGCGCGGCTCAAATACCACCTCCTCTGAGAAGTCTTCCCTGAATAACCCCTCTAAACTAGTCAAGTAGCCAAGTTCCAGCCCACCCACCCACCCCCGTCACTTCTTACTATGTCCTTTTTCATGTATCATATTATGTTCATACCACAATCTGAAATTATGTGTGTTAACTTGCATGGTATTAGAATGTGAGCGTGAGGCCTGTCTGTTCACAGATATATGCTCAGTGCACCTGGAACAGAGCGTGGCACAGAACAAGCGCTCAGCAGTTCCTTGTTTGGGTGAATGGACCTTGGAGACTAAGACACCAGCTCAGAGGAGCAAAGACACTTGCCCAAGACCACACAGCTCCTGAGTAGAGGAGCCCAGATTTGAACATAGCTCAGGTTTAGACACTTCCCTGCTTGGGCCCCTCTCTCCAGGCTCAGAGCCCTGTGTGGTCTCAGATGGAGCAGAGGCTAGAGAAGGAGGAGAAGGCAAGGCTGGACCTGGGCTGACATGCGGAGACTGAAAAACCCAGAAGCAGAGCCCAGGGGCTGGATCCACAGATGGGAGAAAAGGGTAACCTTCAGCCGTAAGGAGGGGGAGGGAAACCCTCGGAGAAGGCAACGATGCCAAATGTTACATAAGCCCCGGGAAGCAAGCACGCTCCGCCGGCCGATCCCACTTCCTGCTGAGACTGCCCCGGCCCCGCTCGGCCTGGGCCTGTGTAGCGCGGGGGATGCCCGCTGACCCTCTGCTTCCCCTGCTCCTTCCTGCGCTGACCGAGGGTGACATGTCTCCCTGAGCTCCAGATGGGGCAGGGCATGGCCAGAAGTGGCTGCTGCTGTTCGAAGGTTTGCCGGGACCTGCCCCCTCCCGGGGGCTGAGAGCCAAGGGAAGGGTGGGAGGCAGAGGCCACGGGGTTTCTGGTCCCGCTTCAATACTCCAGCGACAGGGAACTCACCCCTGTGCCGAGGTCAGCCACTATCAGGATGGACGAACCCAGACTGGGCCCCAACTTCCCATGACGTGTCCCTGCCCCTGGCACTGGGCTTCCTCCACAACCACCTGATACCCTCCCGCTTCTCCAAGGCTGGCAGGGAGCAAGCCCTGGCTCAGCGCTCCCCAATCACGGGTGCTCACTCGACAAGAACTTAGCCAGGTTCCCCTGCCCAAGGGTCTCAAAGCGCTCCAGGCCCCCCACATCTGGCCCTCCCCACGTGGCCCCCAGCAGGACCCGGGGCCATCCCCCCACTCGTTCTGCCTGAGCCACGTCTACTAACACGGGGAAGACATCGGCACAGGAAAGCACGGCCTCCTGCAGACCTGGGTTCAAATCCCCCTCCGTTCTCACCAGCACCTTACCTCTCTTGGCTCCGCAACCCTCACTGGAGGTTGGGGGCCAATGACGGCAACTCGGGGGAAGCTCACAGCACTGGCGAGTGGCCTACCCTGGGCCCCAGGGATCCCCTCCTGTTCATGCCTCCTCCACAGGCTGCCAGAGCTGCTGCCCACCCTCCAGGGCTTCACAGTTGGGGTACTAGGGGAGGACCTTCTTTATCAGCTTGGGGTGCGTCTCCCTCGGGGCAGATCCATGCTGGGCCCCGAGGGGGCTCTGGGCAGCCTGTGCCCGGGCAGGTCCCTCCTACCCTCCCGCCGGGAAACACTTGGTCCTTTGCGCAAAGCTGGCTCGGGGACCCACTGCATGACACCTTTCTTGGGGCTCCCCTCTGCAGTCTCCTGCCTGGACATCACTCCTAGACAGCTCCTCCAGCTCCACACCCCACCCCCACCCCATGGCCACTGCCCAACACCCAGGACCCGAAGCACATCCTCCCCTGCCAAGCCACCCCGCCTGCACCTCGGTTCACGCCCTCCCCAACTCTCCCCCAATGCCGAGATGGCCCCTCCCCAGTCCCGAATCCACTCCTGCGTATCCGGCTGTCAGGACAACCGACCAGGAGTCTGCAAAAGCACCAATGGCTCCCGCTGTCCACTGCAGAAATCCCCAGCTCTTGGGACCAGCAGGCAAACCCCATCCTGCCTCCGTCCTCAGGCCAGGCTTCCCAGAATGCCTGCCTTGCTTCCCTGGCACACAGACAGCGCTCGATAAACGTCTGCCAAATAAACGATCATAATGCCCAACGCTTACAGAACACTGCTGAGGGGCCAGCACCATTTTCCACAAATTGGAACTTGCTTACGCCGCAACACAACCCCACGAGGTGGGGACTCTTCCTACCCCCATTTTACAGAGGGGGAAACTGAGGACCAGAGGAACTGTGGCCCTGTGGCCACCAGGAAGTAGGTGGCAGGCTGGGGTGTGAACCATGCAGCCCTGGAGCCCGGCTTGTCACCATCCCACCAGGCTGCCTCTTGGAACGAATGAATGAATCAACAGCCAATCCAGGAGCAGACACCCTTGGGCCTGCTGACAGGAAATGCGGCCCCTTGGCCATCACAGCCCCGAGGATGCAGCCTGCACTTGGGAAGGAGGCCAGGAGGTGCCAGCTGCCGCCCGACCGCTCCACACACGTTCACTCATCTCAACCCTCAGCAGACCCATGACAGGGGGCACTACCCTGATCCCGTTTCATAGCTGGGCAAACTGAGCAAGCATGTGCCCGAGTCTAGATTCGAACCCAGAATCCTACCCACAACACACCACAGCTGTTCACCCACATCCCAGAGAGAGCGTCTCAAGCACCCCTGAGAAGGGGAGAACTTTGAAACAGCAATGAAAATGGTAAGGACCTCACTGCCAGGTCGACACCTTCCAAGGCGCCAACTCACTCCTCGCAGGAACACCTGGGTAAAAACTGCTATTTCCTCACCTCACAGGCAGGTAAACTGAGGCCCATGGTCACACAGGTGCTGAGTCATCAAGTTGGGACCTGAACCCACTCTTGCCCCCAAGCTGTGCTATCAACCTCGCTGGGGTCTCTGGCTTCCCCGACCTAGGCTCTCACATACGGGGTCCCCCGGGGCTGCAGCAGGGCCACCTGCCACACTGTTGTGAGGGGGTCTGGGGAGAGCAGCCATGGGACCGGGAGTTGGCGAGAGAAGGGACGGTGGTGAGAGAAGGGACGGAGGCAGTGGGGGAGACCTTGGCTACCTGGGGCTGGGAGGAGGGGTGGGGAGAGGGAAGGAAAGGGGAGTGGGGAGGGTGAGACTCAGGGAGGGGGAGGGAGGGGGGGACACTGAGGAAGAGGGGAAAAGTGGGGAGCAGGAGGCAGCTTTCTGTGCCTTGGGAGATGCTCAGGGTCAGCTGCACCCTAGCCGGGCCGCCCAGCGTTGCCCATCTCAGGCTCAGGGCCCTGGTGAGCCGGCACCCCCACCCCACCCCACCCCAGCTTGTGTCCCCGGCCGCCTGGGCTTGGCTGAACTCCTGCTCGCAGGGACATCCACTTCAGCAGGTGTTGAGACAGCTGGTCACATCTGTCTCCAGCCTCAGTCAGAAGCCCTGGAAATTGTAGAAAATGGCCGAGCCACTGGGATCTGAGTGGGCACCAAGGACAGACACCAGTGGGCAGGGAAGGCCCGATCACCGGGGGACCCTCTAGCACACCCGAGTCCCTAGAAGATGGGGGGGGGGCAGTGGCAGTGCAAGACTGCGAGGCAGGGACGGGCTCCCCCGGCCGCCTGGCACAGCCAGCAGCTGCTCGTACCACGTTCAATAAGAAACCCCTCCAGTGGGCTGGGAAGGGGGCCTAACTAGTGCCCAGGGCTCACGTATCTGGGCCTCAGTGGGCCACATCGGGGAACCGGAAAGGACTGCACACACCTTCAACCCGCGTGCGGCAGTCCGAATGGAGGCAGGGTGTACCCCTCTTGCACCTCCACACGTAAGGGGAAACACACACTCCAGAGATTAAACACACATCCAGAAGGCTATGGATTCCGAGGCCAATTCGGCTGCATGAGCTGGCTTGCTAAAACTGTGATGGAGCCGAGCACGCCACAAGCATGATGAAAAACACAAAAAGAAAGGAAGAAAAGAAAAGGCCCAGAGGCTGCCCCAACCAGCCCCCCGTTTCCAGGAACAGCTGCGGAGGAAGCGCGGGGCTCCGCGGAGGGCGCTACATGCCCACCAAGGCAAGCCCTCCCCGGCTCGGCTCGGCTCCTGGACCGGGGAGACGCCCTGGGCTGCCCCAGCCTCGGGGCCTCCAGGCAGCCACGAATGGGCCGCCTGCTCCCAGATTTGTCACTCCCTCCCCAGTGAGGTCAAGCAGGGTGGGGGAGACACTCGCCCGGGGTCCATCTGCCTCTGGGTCTCCATTCCAACGCGCTGACGGCTGCGAATTCCTGGCTGAGTCAGAGCCCAACCCGCCGGGCTCCTTCTCTCCCCACGCCCCACGGCTGACGGCCCCCCAGAGGTGTCTGAGCGCAAGGGCTGGGGCCGAGGGGGCAAGGCAGGGCTGGCCCACGGTGGGCCCTTGGCCAGCTCGGGGGTCAGGGGAGAGAGGGAAGGAGGCCATGGGGAGCAGAGTGCCCACCCTGGTACCGGCAGCAGCATTTATGGCACCAATCAATTCCTACAGCCATAGTGTCTCCAGCTGGCTCAGAACCCTGCGGGCCAAGTCCTAAGGGAGGCAGCTGGGAAGCTCCCTCCCCCCTCCCCCAAACACCAGGCCCAGGGCTCAGGGTGCAGAGACCCCTGCAAAAGCAACTGTGGCTCCTGTCTCGCTGCTCCCATGGCCCCACAGGAGGCTCCCCAAGGTCTGGCTGTGATGCCCCAGGAGAGCTGGGGAGCCAGCTGGGCCCCTGCCACGTCCCTCTGTCTGGGGGACTCACCATCTTCAGTTTGTGCTGCTGCAGGATCTCATCGAGGTTCTGCCTCTTCTTGTAGTTGAAGTAGAAGTTCTTGCACTGTGACACGGTCTTGGAGCCCACCATGCGCGCGATGGCTGACCAGTTCCGGCCGTGTTCCAGGAGACCTGCGGGGGGACAGCAGGTGAAGGCGGGACCTGGTGGGAGGGGTCCCTGCTCAGGTCCAAGACCTCCGGAGGGAGATGACAAGGAGGCGTGGCCCAGCCTTCAGGGGGCTGCCGGAGGGGCTGGATTCTGGTTCTCCTGGTTCTACGCTGGGATGCAGGGGAAGGCATGGCTGGGGAACACGGGTGCACCCCACCAAGGCCGGCACCGTGGGTTCTGAGGAGCGAGGGCTGCTGTGCAGGACGTGCCCCCCACCCCGGGCCCCACCTCTCCTGCCCCTCCCCAGCTGAGCGGGAGAGTGGGCCGTCATGACCCAGCCCTGAGGCTCGCAGCTGCAGACAAGGGCCTCGAGAGACGGAGCTGTTTTCCGGCCTCACTGGGCCAGCGGATGGAGGGAACATGGTGAGTGGGGCTGGAAGCCTCTGTAGCCAGGGTCACAGGTCCAGGACCCCCTGTGGTCACCTGAAGGCCCACCCTGGACCTGGGGGGCCCATGCGGGCGGGTCTGGGATGGAGGTGCTCCCAGTGGCACCCCCCGTCTTGGTGAGACTCTTCACCCCTCACCTTTCGCAGCCTGATACACTCATGACGTGGGGAGAAACCGTGAGCAATTCACTGGCACGGGGAAAGGTCCCCCAGCCCCGTAGCTCAGGCCAGGCTGCCTGGGTCCCAGGAGCCATTTCCAAAGCCACAGGTCCCCAGCTCTGCAGAAACGTGGCCCCTGTTACCTCTGGGGAAGCGCCAAGGAAGCAGGGCCCAGGGCTCGGCCCACCTGCCCAGCAGGGGCACACGCACACTTGCACGTATTTGCACACACACAGGGATAAACACACGAGCCCAAGGGCAGGCCGCTCTTACACCCACCTTGGGTGGTCCCAGGGCCAGCCCCCACTTCTGAGGCTGCCGGAGAGGCAAGAGGCTGCAACCGCTGGCGGCTGCGTCCCCTGGGAGCCACGACCTAGTCCCAGGGCTAGACTTCTAAGCATTTTAACAAAAGAGCTCCCCTGACCAAGGTTTAGGCCGTTTTCCTTGAAGCAAATCAAGCTACAAGGAAGGCCGCAGCAGAAATGTTGCAGGAAGGGGAGCTGGGGAGGGACAGTCTGTGTTTTGGCCTTTTCTTCCATTCATTCATTCAGCCAGTCAGTCATTCACACGTTTGCCAGCAGCTTACCCAGTGCAAGGCTCTGAGCAAACATAAAACGACATCCACAAACCACCACAGCGTGTGGCGTGTTGCCAAGTGACACGGAGTTTTCAAAGCCCCTTCAAAAACACGACTCCTGTCTCATCCCTGTCGCAGAGGCTGTGGCAGCCAGCCCGCCCCCAGGATGGGCCACGCTGAGGCTCGGGGGTCGCGGCCCCTTCCGGAGCCCCACAGGCTGAGGGGGCAGTGCGGGGCGGGACCGGGTGTGCCGGTCTCGCTGTCCCCGGGCCCTGGGGAGGGGCCGACTGACAGGCCACCTGCTTGCTGGGAGCCACGTGGCTCGGCAGCGCTCCTGGGGTTCCACAAGGACAGGCGCGGATCAAGTGTAGCCCGGCCCCCTGACCTTTCCCTCTGCCTGCGCCAGCAGCAGCTGCCGCTTTCCACAGGGCCCAGCCCCCCGGAGGACAGGGACGCGCGTTTATTTATATTTCCCCAGCCGGGGCCAAGAAAGCCCGGGCAAACACCTCGGGCCCGGGACCTGGAACCCTGGCGGGGAGCGGAGGGGGTGGCTCCCCCAGCTGGGAGGGCACAGGAGCCCAAGGGGTGGCCCAACCCAGAGGCAGGTGACATTTCCAAACGAAATAAACAAATAAGGTGGCGGCTGGCTGGGGAGGGGAAGTGGGGGCCAGGGCCCCTATTAACTCCTTGAGGGAGCAGCTGAAGCTGACGGGATGGGGTCACCCAGTCCTTCCAGGAAGTGCGTGGCTTGTGAGAGAACCCAGACTGTGGAGTCAAACGCCCTGCTCGGAACGGTCAAGGGTCATCCCTTCTGCTCTCCGGGCCTCAGTTTCCCTAAGTGCCACGGGGAGAGCTGGGGCACAAGTCCCATAATGGCCAGCCAAGAGTCCCTGAGGAGGGGGCAGTTTGATGGAGCAGGGAAGGGCAGGGAGGGGTCAGGCCGGGACGCAGAAAGCACTCTATAGCCCCACTGTGCCAGACCGAGGCACAACAGCCCCCACCTGGAGAGAGCCCCCCTGAGCACATGCCCATGGAGACCCCCAGGCGCCTCCCCCCAAGCACAGGCCGGGGAGGGGCTCCCCACGCTGCTGGCAGACGCACAGGCCCTGTGCTCCTCCGGGACAGCTCTACCGATAGCCCAAAGGGTGGGGAAAGGGGCCCGAGGGGACAGGGTGGGGGGCTGCGGGGTCCAGGGCCCCAGCGTCTCCTGCCCACAGCTGCCAGCCTCCAAGCCTCAACTTCCAGATGGCCACCTCGCAGTCCCCGTCACCAGCAGCCCCCTCCCCGCGCCAGCCCCCTCCCCGCGGCCACTCACATCCTCTCATCTGCGTCTCCCCCTCGGCCAAGTTTTCCGGAAACATACGGCTGGAGGATGCTCCGGGAGCAAGGGAGAAGCGGGCTGGGAGGCGGCGGTCAGCGGCCGCCGAGGGCTCCGGCTGGCGTCTGCGGCGGCTCCACTCTGCCTCCCGCCCGCTGGGTCCGGGGGGGCGGGCGGTGGGGAGGGGCGCGGCTCGCACCGGTGCTGGCTCCTCCCGCGTCCGCGGCCACCTCGGAGCCGTCTCCCCAGCAGCCGCGGGCGGGGTGCCCCACTGCGGCAGGGGCGGGCGGCGCGGGGGGCAGTCGGTACGTGTGGGGTGCTTGGTGCCAGGCGGCACCAGGGCCCACAGGGCGCCCAGTCTTCTCTGGGCACTGACCCGCCCCGAGAGTGGTGCTCAGTGCGGGGTGCTGGCCGGGAGCTCCCGGACCCCCCTCGCCTTGGCCAGGCAGGAGCCGCAGCCCGCCGGGCAGCCGTGCCCACCCGCAGCCTGGCTGCCGTGTCCCCGGGCTCGGTCGGAGCCTTCTGCTGCCTGCCCCCGGCGAGACGCGCCAGGACTGAATGTGACCTCCAGACGGAGGCTCCAGGGGCGGGCGGGGGAGCGTGGCAGAGGCCCAGGTTCAGAAGGGGCGGGCCGACTTGGCACTGGTGGCCCCCCTCCCTCTCTCCCCATCCGTGGCGGTGGCGGCGTCAGCAGCCGTAAGAACAGATGAGGGTTCCAGAAAAACAGAGCTTCTCCACCCCCGGCAGACAGGGAGCAAACAGCTTCTTCCGCTGTCATCCCCTCCTCCCCCTGCCAGTTCCACCTGCAGTCTGCTCTCCCACCAGCTTCTTACCGCCCCGGCAGAGCCCTCCGTGGGGGACTCAGGGGCCTGGGACAGTGGGAAAGGGCCTGTTTTGGGGTGGGGTGGGGCAGGGAACAGGACTGGTTTTGCATTCTGGGGAGGGAGCTTAGTGGCTGAAATTCCTCTTCTGAGTGCAAATGGGACCTCCAACCATGAGGGTGGTGCCTGGGGTCCCCAGAGGGCTCTCTGCCTTGGAGGGTCTCGGGAGCACTGGCAGCCTCTTTCTTCCCTCTCGGTGACACCCCAATGACCCTGCAGCCTGCTTCCAGTGCCAGCACCTGCTACGGATGTAGCCGGCAGCCCCAGGAGGTTGAAAGTTAACTGAGCTGAACTTTGGAGTTGGATCCAAGTCACAACCGATCTCCCCAGCTCTGGGGTCGCTGGCCTGCCCGGCCCTTTAACCCTCAGCCGGTCCGTGCAGCCCTCGGGGCCCAAGCAGCACCGGGTGTCTCTGGGGGCCCGAAGTGCCCCTGCACCCCGACCCGTCCCCAGCCCTCTCCCTGGGCTGTGATGCCGGGAGGACAGCAAACCCCAAGGTGTCAGGGACCCAAGACCTCCCTGTTGGGGCCCTCAACCCACCAGGCCCAGGGAGGGCCAGTCGATCAGGTCACCCCTCCAACAACTGCCACAGCTCTTGCAATAAAAGCCAAAGGCCTCAGCGGGGCCCGGGAGCCCCACGCACCCACCCCTCTGCCCCCACTCTCTCCATTTGCTCACTCACTCCAGACCCCGCAAACATGCCCAGAAATCCCTGCTCCAGCAGTGGGCACCGGCGAGCCCCTCCTGCAGGCCTTGGCCCCAGGTGCCCGCCTCCCACCCACAGGAGCAACACGCTCCCCAGCAGGGTCCGCCACGGCAGCTGCTGCCAACAGTCCCTGCAGTCTGGATTCCCTGACCCCACTTCTGATTTCTAAGGAAGGAGTTTCACTCCCGAGAGCCAGGGGGCCGCAACTGGGAAGTGAAATTGGCCAAGACAGGAAGTCGGGCCAGGAGGTCTGAGTCACAGACGCCACACACAGGACATGAAGGGGCAGCGGGTGGCCGCGGAGGAGGTGGCTGGAGGGGCTCAGCCTGGTGGCAGGCTGCTTCCTCTGCCTCGCCAGGGGCCCCTGAACCGAGACTCAGGGGAGCGGAGACTCAGCCCTTCGGCTCGAATTCTCCGGCCCCCCGAGAAGCGCACACACCTGCTGTGCCCGCCTCAGCTCACGGAACTGTCCGGACACCCCCCACCCACACACACACACTGAACCCGCTATGCTCTCGGGGTGTCTGCAGACAGCTCCCTCCCCAGCACCGCCCCCTCAACCATCAAATAAACCGGGGGGAGGGGCACTTGGCTAGTGGGAATGTCACAGCTGCACCCTCTGGCAATCACACCCCCTCCCCAAGAAACAAACGCCCCCCACCGCAGCCAGCAGCGTCTGACCTGCAGCTTGGCTCCCTCGGTGAAGTCTCGTGGGCTGCCTGTGAGAAGGGGCACGTTGAGGCTAACTCCCTCCCAACCGCCATGTTCCCAGAGACGCCCCAGGGGGCGAAAGGGAACCCTCTGCGCACAACCCAATCAAAGGCGTGCACCCCGGAAAGCCAGGCCTCAGTCGCACCACTTCCTCATGTCAGGAGCTCTAAGCCCTGGGCAGCTTCGGCCCTTCAGGGGCACCCCTGCTGGGCACATCACAGCATCCCCAAGTCCTCTGTTCCCGGCACGCCATCGGGAGGCCGCCCAGATAAACACACACCCAAACCTTCGGGGACCTGCCTTCTTCTTTTAAAAATAAATCTGAATACCTGCTTTTGCCTCAACGTGAGCAATTACAGCTCTCAGACAGACATACAGTGTGGGGCAGCAACATCACCTCCCAACCTGTCAAAACAGACTCCCCCTAAGACAAAGAGCGCTATCCGCGTGTGACTGCACGCCGCCTTCCTCGCTGCGTTCCACACTAAATGTCCCTTTTTCTTCAGAGCCGAGAGATAAAGTCACAGGACACCCTGGCTCCTGCCCCACTTCTGCCCCCTTCACCCCCTGGGCCTGGGTTTTCTCCACTGCAGTGCAGAAGCTGCGTGCGCATGGACACATGCAGTGCCCGCCTCGTGGACGCCGTCTGAGGAAGCAGTAATATGGTCCACGTGGAGCCAGCCCTTGCCACGTGAAATAGGCATCACCAGGCCATGTGGGTCCTTCCCCAAGTAAACACTGACCTGACAGCTCACCTGGGGAATCTCCCCCGGGAGTGGGAGTGGGCTGGTAGAGGCCTGTCCGTATCTGCAAGGGTGGTGATGAGCACCCAGCAAGGCCTGGAGCCCACCCTGGGTCTGGCTGATCCCTGAGAACACAAGGAAGCCCCAACCTCCTCCTCCTCCTGATCCATCACAACACAGACTGTTCCCAGACATCAGAAACATCCGGGTGGGGAGGCTGAGCTGCCTGCTAGCTGCCTCTCTCCAGGCCAACGGTAGTCCCAGATCCCCAATGAGGCAGGCTAGAGCTGGGTTGCTGCACCGACGTTTCTAACTTCCCTGAACCCGGTCCCCCTCTATAAACGAATCCTCCTCAACTACCTACTCTGAGTGTTGGCCCCATTCGCTGCCCGGCCTCTGACCCCCGACAACCAACCCCACCCACTGGCCCACACTGTCCCATCAGGAGCCTCAATGGCTACAACCAGGCCAAGCACACAGGCCGCCCCATTTCTGTGGTCCCTGGGTGGGGGCAACACAGGCACTGACAGCGGATGTTATGGGGGGATCCCTGGGGTCTGCCTCTAGCCTTTGGGAGTGTGCCTGGGGCTGCCGTGCCCAAGCCCTGAAGCATCTTCCACCCTGGGGCCCCCTTCTGGTCTGGAAGGGCTCACCACGGTTTCCCGGCCCCTTCTGCCCGCCAGAGAGGGGTTTGGGGACCAGGAGGATTGGCAGGCAGAGCCCTGGGCTCCTGCTCAGCTGGGTCAAGACTCTGAGCCAGGCCAAGCTGACCTTTTCCAGGAGAGCGAGAGTCACCCCACCCCGCCCAGCGCCTGCCCAATCCCTCCCACCCGGCGTGGCCCTGGGCCCGAGGCAGGCAGCCAGCTCCTGAGGCTGCCTCACTCTGGGGAGGCAGCTTCCTGCAAGCGCTCAGACGCACCCATGGGAGCTCCAGGGCAGGTCATCGGGTTCCCTGCAAACAAGGAAAGGCCCACCTGGGACCCTATGCCCACCTACCCCTTGACATGCTCTTAGAGTTACAGCCAAGTTCAAACCCACAGCTGGCAGGCTAGGCTGCTGCTGCCGGCCTCTCCACCCCCTGCCACTCCTGCATCACTCTCCAGGTTCTGGGGGCCTCTGCCGGGACCACACTCCCCAGGCCCAGGGCCTCTGCACGTGCTGCCCAAGCCAGGGCCACCCGGTGGCTTACTCTGCCATTCTCACCCCAGCACCATTCCTGCTCTGCAACTACAGGGCCTGGGTTTGACTCTCAGTCCACCCAGGATGGCTGTGTGGCTGCAGGCTGCTCACGTAACCCACCTGGGGCCTCCATTTCCTCATCTGGACAAAGGAGCTCCTGACGCACCTGAGGGTGCAGTGAGCAGCATGCAACATAACATGGGTGGAGAATCGAGGGGCACCCGCAGCGGCTCAGTGCTCCTCAGTGCCCACCATTATCGGTTCACATGCTGGGCGTTGGCCCGGGGCCTCCAACTCGGGGAAGGCCTCTGGCCCCTCTGCCCAGGTGTTCAGTCAGCACCATGGAGCCTGCAAATGTCATCTGACATCTGCTTCCTGACTTGCAGACGGGGGTGCCGAGGCCTGAGCGGCACAGACACGCACTCAGGGTAACATGCCCTAAGAGGGGGCACCCAGCTGTACGCTCTGGCTGAAAGGCCCCAAGTCGGCACCACGCGGCAGGATGCACTGCTGAGCACCTCCTGTGTGCCAGGGACCGTGCGTTCATGGGCTTGTCCACTCGTGTGCTACTCTGAGAGACGGGCACCCAGCCTCACTTTAGAGAATGAGGGAAACTGAGGCGAGACGGAGGCAGCACGCCAAGGTCACAGGGCTAAGGCACTGTCTGAAGCTACAGACAGGAGCCTCGGGCCTGAGACACACCCGCCCTAAGCCCTTCTCCTGTTTACCCTCACCCCAGAAGGTGGTGATGCTCTAATTCCCTCCATGCAGGTGAGAAAACTAAGGCACAGAGGCTGGCTGACTCGCCTGAGGGCACAGAGCTAGAGAAAGTCCAGAGGCTGAGATCTGGTGGCTCTGGGCCTGGGGGATGCTCTGCAGCTCGTGCTTCCAGGCAGGGCTGAGTCTTCGTGGATGCTGTGATGTCCCAAGGCCCTGGCGGCACAGGGCAGGCCTGGGCACGGCACGGCAAGGCGCTGAGCCGGCCCAAATGACCAGTGGAAGGAGAGACGGCCATCCACCTCTGCCACAGCTGGCTCCTGGGTCCTTTTCGAGGGCTGAGCAGAAGGCACCAGAACCTTCCTGGCCTGCACACTCCCACCCCACTGTGGAGAAGGAGTCGCTGGGGCTGCTAGCACCTGCCTTTCCGGCCCTGCCCACCAGCACCACGTGGGACAGGCAGCCATCAGCAGCCACCCCGAGCGGTAATCGTCCGGATTGCTGTAATTCATGGCCGGGGAGCACAATGGAGCTCATCGCATTATCATAAATGTCACCAAGCAGGGCCTCAGGCCTCACGGTCCCCGCGGAGGAAACATGGGGGATTCTCGCCGCCTTCTCTGTGGGCCGGTCCTCGAGGCAGGCTTGGCCGAGACGGCAGGACCCAGGAGGCGCTCACTGCTTTAGTGGAGGACCCCACTTTGACTGCAGGGAGCACCCCACCGCAGCTGTACCCCAACCTCTGGATCTGCGTTTCAAAGGGAGAGGGCAGCCATCACCTCCGTCCCCAGGCAACAGGGAGGACACAGGGCTGGGGCTATAGTGACAGCAGGAGACAGCCCGAGCGTGGAAGGAGGGGGCACAGGGCCATGGGACAGCCAGGGCAGCTCCTCCCGCCCCCAAGGAGGGCCCTTGGGCAACGTCACTGCCAGCAGGCCAAGGCCCCCGGGGCCTGGCCTGTGGTTAAAACTCATGGACTCTTACACGAATATTCATGGCAGCATTGTTGTCAACAGTTGAAAGGTGGAAATACTGGAAGTGGCCAAAGCATGGATAAGCAAAATCTGCCCCACAACAGAATATTACTCAGCCATAAAAAGGAACACGGTCTGTGCTGTATGCCACAACATGTGTGAACCCTGAAAGTGTGTTTCGGACTAAAATAAGCCAGACGTAAAAGGCTACTCACATGGCTCCATTAATATGAAACGTCCAGATCAGGCAAAGTCATAGAGACAGAAAGGGGATTAGACGGTGCCAGGGACTGGGCGGGGCTGGGCAGGACAGGGCCAGGCTGTATGTGTGCGTGCGCACATGTGTGTGGTGAGTGACTTCACAGATACGGAGTTTCCTTTTGGGGTGATGAGAAAGTTCTGGAACTTGACAAGTTGATGGTTGCACAACATTGTGAGTTACTAAACGCCACTGAATTGTTCACTATAAATCGTTAAAACAACACATTTTACGTTGTGTATGTCTCACCACAATAACCATGTCAAGGGGACCCTCACGCAACTCCAATGGCCCCCTTTACACCTCGCTATGAAGCCCACCCCAGAAAGCACACGGTGGACAACAACAGGGCAGAGGTAGCCACAGAGCGGCCCCTGAGGGCCCCATGCCCTGCAGCTTCAGATGGAGCCCATGGGCCCCACGTCACTCCTCAGACCCCCCAGATGTAGGAAACACCAGCTGCACCCGCGAGAGGAAGCGAGGAGGCTCCGCCCCTCCTGAGGAGCGCAGGACTACAGGGCTCCTCTGGCAGGGCGGGAGGGTGGGTGGGTGGTGCTTGGGGCTGGCAGGGAGAAGGGGAGGGGAGCAGAGCTGCAGACACCTTCTCGGGACAGGGCAGGGCCCACAGTCTCCAAGCACAGCCGCCTGGGCCCCGCTGCCCTCACACAGGCCTGCCCTGTGTCCCCAGGCCCTGGGCTCTGAGGGCCACTTGTCTCCTCTGTGTGTCACAACCTGGAGCTCTGCACAACACTGCACGGTCAGAAGGCGGGGCCCTCTGGCCAAGCCCGGGTGCTCAGAGCCAGCCTGGCTCACCTCCCAGCTGCTCAGAGCCCAGGCAAAGCCCTGCCCTCTCTGGCCTTGGTCCCTCATATGTAAAACAGGGACAGGAAGGTTGGGGTCAGGCTAACAGGAGCAAGCAGACAGAGCCCGGGGCGGCTGCCACCTAGCCCCAGCGCTGCCACTCCTGCTCGACACCAGGGCCTAGTGCTGGACGGGGGGGGTGCTGCAGCCTCCCCAGAGAGGGGCGGGGTGACAGCTCGCCAGCCCTGACTGAGCCCCAGACCCCGACTGGAACCTCTGATTCCTCACTGCAATCTGGACACTGGCCCCATTTTACAGATGGTAAAGTGGGGCCCAGAGATGGGCTGCCAAGCCGAGAAGGGAAGTAGCAGCTCTCCTGGCTCCAGAAGAGCTCGTCTGGGGCTGCTGCAGACAGGCAACACCCTGCTTTCAAAGGAAGAGAGACCCCCTCTCCTCTGCCCCCTGCAATGAAGCTTCAGGGGCAGCTGAGAGCACGGTCACCCTCACCCCAGCCCTCCCCAAGAGATAGCAGAGCTGGCGGGGGTGCTGAGCACACCCTCCTCACCACTCTTCCAAAGGCCAGATGCAAGCTGGGACCTTCAGGAAGCCACTTCCGCTCCCGACACAAAGCCCACTGGCTCCCTGCCCCACAGCCTGCCCCCCCCCACCTCAACACCCCTAGTCCACTCCAGGGCCTGCGGTCAGCCTCAGGACAGACCAACATGAGGTGGATTCCTAGAACCCACCCCCCCAGCCTGTCCCAGCCAGGCCAGGGGGCAACAGATGCCTGGTGAGGACAAAGGCCCCAGCGGGTCTCACCGACCCTGGGAGGCGACCACCGTGGCTGCCAGCAAGCTCTGCAGCTCCCACCAAGGCATCTGGCCAGGTTCCCACAGCTCTGCCCACACAGCCAACAAGTGACGGCCACAGAGGAAACCATAGGAGCCACCTCCCCAGACCACGTGCCCTGCCCAAGCCGCCCGTTTCAGAGCAGTGGTCTGACATCACCCGGGGGACACACTCTGGGACCCAACGAAGCAGCCAACAAAGACCTGCTTTCCAAAGGGTGAAACTGAGGCTCCAACGTAAAGCAAGCAAGAGGAGGACAAAATAACTTGGACGGAGGCCAGAACCAAGAGACAAACGTTCGCCCACAGGTTCATTAGTTATTCTGGATCTGAAACTTGGTTTTGTTTTTTTTTAAATAGTAACAAGAATGGTACAGTGCCTTCCAGGCCACACCACAGCCCATGGTCAGGGCCACATGTGTCAGCAACCTCCCAGCACACGACCCTAAGGACGTGTAAAACCAGGACCATCAGTGTCACCGGAAGCGCCTCACCTTTCTTGGCGGTTTCCATCTCTTCCTCAGTCCAGCGTGAACTCTCATTCATCTCCATCGAAGCTGAAAAGGGAGACACGAGCTGATGGGCAGAAGCACAGAGAGGCGCCCTGTGCCCTCCTCACCACACGGGCTTCCCTGCCGGCCGCGTCAGGGGACTTGAGCCACACTCCCGGCGCCCCTCCCCGCCAACACCACCTCGGGGGCGCTTATGCTGGGCCGGGTCCCTGCGTTCACTCGAGTCCCACCGTGACACCACTATCTGAGATGGGGGATCCACAATCACCCATTCTACAGAGGGGGTAACTGAGGCTCGGACAGTCAAGGGCCTTGGCTGGGAGCACTGCCTCTGCATGCCCTTCCTTGGGAACGGGGTGCACGCCTGGGAGGGAGGGGCGGAGAGGGGCGTGAGCTCCAGGTGGGCAGGGGCCTCGTCTGGTGTGGAACTCATTTGGGCCAGACTGTGCTCCATCGTGGGGCTGGGCTGTGCTCTGTGGGGTGATTCGAGGATCCCTAGCCTCCACCCCCTAGCTGTGACAACCCAAATGTCCCCAGACATTGCAAATGCCCCCCTGGGGGGCAAACTCACCCCGATGGAGAACCCCTGCCCTAGAGAATAATTATGTTCTCCCCCAACTCGCCCAATCCAAAGGTGGGTTTCTCGTGTTAACCAGGGGTGGGGGGGGGGGCAGCCTGGCCTCGGGGCGCATGGAGCCGGCCTCTCCCACGGCCTCCCCCGATGTCCCTGAAGTCTGCATGAGGCAGGCAGGGACGAGGGGCGTCGGGTCCAAGGACACGGCGCTGGAGCATGGCAGACATGGAGGGAGCCCTCGGAGAAGGCCAAGCAGGAGAGAGCTGTGCACACGAGCAGCTCAGGCCAGGAGGGGCCCTGGGGATGTGGCCCCCACCCCAGGCAGCCTCCGTCACCCTCACAGGCCAGAGTGGCCTCGGCACCCCCACGGCCTGCTCAGGCTGCCCAGCCACAGGGTCTCATAGCCGTTCTCCCTCCTTCCCACGGGGCTCCCAAGCAAGGCTACGAAAGCCTGGGTGGGGAGTAGGCAGGAGGCAGGAACCACCGACAGAGGATCCGGGGCTGCGCTTCCCACCCACAGCCTGGCCCCCAGCATCAGCCTTGGGGGGCTGAGAGGAAGTCCCCAAAGACCAAGAGCAGCAGCGAGCTTCTGAGGCAAGCCCTCTGTCCCGGGCCCCCAGCCACGCTGGCACCAAGGGGCAGCCAACAAAGCCTACAAGAGCCGCCCAGGATTTGTGGCCAAGGGGGCAGGGTTCAAATTCCGGCTAACTCCGTAACTTTACAGAGGCAACGTCCCTTCTCTAGGCCTCAAGTAGCCCATCTACAAAATGGGCCCAAAACACCTAATGCAAGGAGGCGGCAGAGATGATGGAGGTGACAGGCTGGGGGTACAGGGGTGACTGAGGTGTCACCTCTTTCAGCTCCCCCCCTGGACAGCAGCCCTGGCAGCTGGGGCATCAGCCAGAGAGCTCGGGAACCTGGTGGGTCCCCACAGAGGTGAAAGGGCTGCCCCAGATGGCCAAAATAGGTGCAGAGACAACAGACACACATTGGCCGCCCCCTTGTGGCTGATCACTAGAACTGCTACTCCTGTCAGCTCTTATTCTGCCCCCCAACCCTGCGGGGAGAGGAGAGTTGGGGGAATCTGAGGCTCACAGATGCCTGCCGGGGCCAGCAGCAGGGTGAAGATGGAGCCCACAACCTCCCACCCAGGGACACACTGCCCAGCTCCTAACAGCTGCAGCGAGGAAATGTCAACCAAGTATAGCCAGATCTTCTGATTAAAAAAGAAAAAAAGAAGACAGACAAACAAACAAACAAAAAAAAACACTTGATCTGAGCTTGTGTGTGAACTCTTCCAGCTCTGAAACGGTAACAGCTCGCAGCTCCTGAGCCCTCCATCGGCCCAGGCACTGTTCTAAGCCCTTTCCACACAGAGTCATTTAAGCACTCAGCTGACGGATACAGATAACATCTGTGATTTTTCCCACTCTACAGAGAAGGAAACAGAGAGGCCAAGGAGCCAGCCACGGGTCACACAGCAAATTCAGTAGCAAAAGCTGGAATCTGAACCCCAAAACTCCAATAACCTGAGTCCACGCTTGCAAACACTAAGCAACCCAGCCCCTCAGCTGCTAGCAATTAATTCAAATTTCATAAAACTTCAACGTGTGTGTGCGCTGGCTGGGTGTGGCCTGAGTTGCCAGTACACACCCCACGTGGGAGTGCAAATGCAGGACAGGGTCAAGCTGATGTGTGGCCCCAGGTGCACCCTGGCCGCCAACCCAAGCTCTGTGCAAAACACACAGTAGGTACACAGTCAGGATGTGACGCAGGAATGGGTGCCCCACCCCCACACCAAAAGGTCCTGCTGGGCAGAAAGCTGTTTGCTCCCCAAATAACTCTAAGTTAGCAGGACTAGGACAGGGCTGAGCAACCCTGAGGATGCTTTGAAAATGCTGCTGGGATTGAGATCCAGGAGATAAGAGGGAAACGAGAGGGTCTGTCTTTGAGAGGGGCCCACCCCCTGTCCCAATTTGCAGAGCCAAAGTGAGGAGATGAGGGGACGTGAGCCAGAGGAGGTCTGAACCAGGCCCAGCCCAGCTTTGCGTGATTCTCCTCGCTCTACAGGACTCTGAGGCCGAGCCACCCAGCAGCCAGGCCTTGCCTCTGGGCGTGGGGCTGGGGGAGGGATGAGAAGGTGGGCACTTCCCTCGAGGGCCTCCGAGCCCAGCACCTGCTGCAGGTGGTGGGGCAGCCCAGGGATCCCAGCCTCCGTCCCGGGACACAGTCTCAGCGGGCCAAAGACCCAGGGTCCCATCACTAGCGAGCGCCCTTGCTACTCTGAGTTTCCATCTACTCATTCACTCATTCATTCATTCATTCATTCCGCAAAAACTTGCTGTTCCGGGCCCTGAGTGAGAGGATGGGCCCGGGAGCCACTCTCTGTAGAGCAGGTGTCCCCGAGGACACTGCCCTGCCCTCTTCCCTTCTCCAGAGAGGGCCAGAAGGAGTGGTGCCCCAGAGCCTCTGATCCCGACCACCCTGTCATCTTCTTCGCCTGGCAAGTGGCCATTCCCACTGACCTTTCCCACCCAGGAGCTCTCCCCCCCAAGAAGCCCCTGCAGAGTACACATGCCGGAGATGACCACCCGTTTTACCAGCAAGGCCCAGAGACGGCAACGGCAAAGCTGCATCCCAGAGGACGGAAGAGGGAGGCAACTGCCATTCCCAGAGCAAACAGTGCAGGCTTGGCACTTTCCATCTGCAGGGCAGTGGGCAGAAATGTCACCCCCACTTAGGGATGCACCCCGCAAGGGTCAGGGAGGCCATGGACTGGCCCGAAGCCCCAAAGACGGCTGGAGCCAGGGCCTCGACTGGGATCTCCCGGTTCTGGGCCTCCAGCACCCCCAGCCCCCATCCTCGGTCCCCCGACTCACCCAGCTCAGCGCTCTGCTGAGGGGTGACGGCCTCCTCACTGTTGGCCTCGTTGGCCATTGAGCGAGTGATGCGGCCTTTGCGTCTTCCCTGGCTGTTGGCGGTTTTGCGACCTTTGGAGGCCACTGCCTCCTTCTCATCATTGTCCTCCCCCGAGGTATCGTCCGTCTTCTCCCTAAGAAAGCAGAGGAGAGGAGAAATGGGTGGTTTCACCTGAGTCAGGAAACCAGACAGCAGTTGGAAGAACGTTCTTTTCTTTAGCTGGAGGTACGCTGGCTCTCAGCTTTCTCATACTCATGAAATGGAAAAAGGCTGGGGCTGAGAGCTGGCCGGTAGCAATCTGCAAGGCTTCTTTAGTCACCAAATGTGGGAGTGTGGCTGGTAACTATCTGCAATGCCATTTTATGTATCAGAAGAGAGGTGCAAGCTGGTAGCTCTCGACTACTTTATTTGCCAAATGAGGGGATGTGGACTGGTAGCTAACTGGCAGGCTCTTATATTCACCAAATGGGAGGTACTGGGAGCTTTTCTGCAAGATTACTTTGGTCCCCCAATGGGGTACTGGCTGGTAGCTATCTGCAAGATCATTTCATACACCAAATAGAGAAATGTGGCCTGCTAGCTATCTGCAAGACAATTATCTGATTAATTTACTGGAGGTGTGGGCTGGTAACAATCCATGAGGCCACTTTATTCCCCAAAGAGGAGATATTCCCAGAGAGGCTCCCCTAAATGGCAGTAACTTGGCTCTCTGTAATAGTCAAGGGCTCGTCTGCCTTGAGAAACACACAACAGGCAACTTTCCTGCTGATTTGATGCAGGCTGAGCTGAGGTGTGGGGGGGAGTACACATGGCCTCAATACCCAGAACTGGCGTTTTCTCAGAAGCCAACTCAGGAGAGTAAGCTGCAGGAGGCCGAGATTTACCACCTCTGCCTTCCCATCCATCTTCCTGAAAGGGCCCAGCCGCAGTCGGCTGGAGACAAGGGGGTGGGGTGGGCAGAGGAGCCAGATGTTCTCTGAAGCTGCATTCCGGGCCCATCCCAGGTACCTGGCACGAGGTCTGCCCGCTCGCCCCCCTTCTCAGCAGTGACTCTCTGGCTGGCTGTGTTCCTGGGGTGCAGGAGGCTGTCCCAGCCCGAGGGGAGAACTCACACTGACGTCGATAATTCTGAAGGTGAGAGCCGCTGCCTGCCTGCAAACCCAGTCCTTCCACAGAGCTCCTCTCCAGCCCCCCTTCCGCCCACCCGCCCAGCACCTCAGGAGACTTGGCCTGGGAGAGGGAGGGAGATGAGGAGGCAGAGAGCTCCAAAGTCATTGCCTGGATTTATTAGCTCAGGAGTAGAGCTCAAATGAGCTATCAGTCTCTAAGGTCTCCAGAGGGCTTGCAAGAGAGAGAAAGGGGGAGGGTGGGAGGAGAGGAAAGAAGAGGGAGAGAGATGAGCAGGCTTCCGGAAGGGGGCTGCCGGGGACAGACAGAAGCAGAAAATGCCTCCCTTCCTGGCAGGCAATTTGTAGATGCCAACTCGCCACGTCCTCACTCTCCAAGAGGGGTCACCACCACCCCTCCCAGCCCCATGGGGGGCAGCCAGGCCGGCCTTACTTGATGAGCTCCTCCTTGTCGTTCTCCACGTCTGCTTTCTCCTCCTCCTTCTCCGCCTCCTTCTCCTTCTCCTCTTTCTCCTCCTGGCTGCTCCGGGGCATCTGCTGCTGCTAGACCCAGGGGAGGGGGGGAGCAGTGAGGCAGGTGAATCTTTGCACCTGGGCTGAGCGTGAGCCAGGAGGAGGAGGGGAAGAAAGAACTGAGTCAGCCCGGGAGAGGCTGCAGGCAAAGGGCACTGCCGGGAGCCGGGAGGCAAGGAAGCCACGGCCCAGAGATCAGGAGCTGGGGAGGGGATGCAGGCTGGGGGGCTGAGGTGTAGAAGGCGCTAGTAAGAACACCTGGGTTAGACCTCTGCCCCTTCCACTTGGTTGCTGTGTGACCTTGGATGAGGCACTTCCTGTCTCTGTGCTCCCGTTTCCCCAGTGAGGGGCTGGGGGCTTTCAACGCGAGCACCCGGGTCTGGCAGGCATGCCCAGGTCAGGAGAGGAGGGTAGTGCCCTGGCTGGCCTCAGGGAGGATGGGGTGAGTGGGGGGCCTCAGTCCTGCCCGGCTGACACATCTCAGGCCCACGCTGCCTCAGTCTCCAAGTATGTAAAATGGGGAGGTAGTGGGATGACCTCAACTTTCCAGAGTACCTGGGCAGGAGGAGCCAGGCCTGTTGTTGGCGGGTGGGTGTTGCTATGGCAACGGCCCCCAGGGGCTTGGTGTCCTCCTCACACCAGCCCCCAGAGGGAGGGAGGACCAGGCAGGTCACGGGGACTCACAGCACACTACTGCCCTCCCAGGGCCTCTCCCTTCTCTTCCCTAAGGACCCCATCCCAGCCAGCCTGTTGATTTCCATCTCTCCACCCCACAACACAGGCCACCCCACACTCAAGGCTGTTTCGGTCTATGCCCCCCTCCCCTGGCCTTGCCTTCTTCTGTAGTCTTATTTATTTAGGATATGGCTGAGCAGGCCCTCCAGCCTCCACTCAGGGCCACTGCCCAGCACCTCTGGATCCAGCCCCTGGGGTTCCATGGTCCCTTGAGGGCTCAGCCTTGGACCACAAAGCAGGCTTAGGCTGCACAGCAGCTGGGACGTGAGGGTCACTCCCACTGAGGCCCAGGCAGCCGCCAGGCCCCTGCAGCCATGCCCAGCCCACCACTGAGGTGACCGCGGCTGCCGAGGACCGGCGCTCAGGACACCGCAGGGTGCCTTCCCGCCACAGCCTGCCCAGGCCTCTGAGGGGAGGATGGACGTGTCCACACACAGACACAGCCTTGGAGACCGCGGAGGCCCACTTCCATGACCTGCGCTGGACACGCCACACCAACCGGCCCAGCTCTCACAGGGACTGCGGAGACCCACGAGGATGAAAATCCAACAGCGACGGCGACCTCGGCAGGTGTCCCTGGGGGGGAACCCCCCCCATCCCCACACCCAGTGTTCTGCAAACTGTCCCCTTTAACCCTCATCCCCACCTCAGGGAGGAAAGTGCAGTGGTCAGCGCCTCTGTCCTGCAGGGAGGGGCCTGGGGCTCAGGGAGGCCCGGCCCTGCCATTCTCCAACCCCGACCAGGATCCAGGGTTAGGGCCCTCCCTGCAGGCACCCCCATAACACCCCCTGGCCTGAATAATCACCGTCAACACCAAAGAAGTAATAATAGTAACTGCTAAAATCAAAGCACCCTGCTCCAACGCACCCCAGGCGTCTCCTCTACCCAGCTGCACTGTTCTCCCGTTTTAGAGGGGGAAACCAAGGCAAAGAAGGTCTGTAGTAAAGCTGGAGTGCCTGGGGCTCTGTCCTGACAGCTCCTCCACCCCGCCCCCCAAGCCCTGGTCGGTGCCCCGGGTCAAAGGCTGAGCCCATGCCCTTCAGCATTAGAACCTGCTCTCGCTTCCACCGCCTGCTCCGTGACAAAGCTTCAGGCCCCCCAGGGCAGAGGCTGCAGACTTCCCACCCCCACCCGCTGCCAGGAGGGCGCGTCAACTCCCACCAGCCCCCAGCCCCCCAGGGGCCACCATGGACGGTGCAACGAACCCCTGCGGCCTGCTCACAGCCTCCCCTCGGCCTGGGCTCCGGCGCCTGCGAAGGGGCTGCCCAGGGCCATGGAGCTCGGGCTGACGGAGTCTGAAAGGGAAAAGCTGCGGCTCTGCCGGGCCTTGAGCCTCCCACGAGCCGGAGCAGCAAGCGCCGCCCTCACCACCAACACCTGCCCGGCCGCACAGGTGACCCACGGGCGGGAGGCACGGAGGGAGGGAGCGCCGCCCCCTGCTCACCCGGGGAGACTCGGGGCCACGGGGAGGGCCCGACGCGCAGCTCCCCGCCAGGCGCCGGGCAGGTCAGGTTGGCCAGCTCAGGCCCGGGGGGGCCCGGGGCCGCCAGGACCCTCCCCAACCCCAGAGCAAGTCCCGGCCGGCACCGCGGCACCGCGCTCGCTGCGTTCACCCCGCAATTTAGAGCCGCAGGCTACGGTCTCCAGCAGCTGCATGTCGGGTGGCTTGGGGGCCCCATCAGAGCCCACCATCGAGGCTGCACCCCCACTGCTGACGTCAGCACCTCGGGGCCAGACTTGTCAGTTCCCAGGTTATCCCAACAGGCGGCCACACTCGGGGGTTCCGCTTCAGACCAGGGAGGGGCCGCAAATCCTTTCTATAGAGACCACCTGGTAAATATTTTAGGCTCTGCAGGCCACTTAGTCTCCATGGTAACTAGTCAACCCTGCCCTTGCAGAATGATAGCAGCTGCAGTCAATACGGAAACTAATGGGCGTAGCTGTGTGCCAATAAAACTTTATTTACAAAAACAGGTGGCCACCCCTGTGTCAGACCAGGGCAGCTCAAACACAAATCCCGAGGGGAGGGCGGAGGGCTTGGTAAATGCAGACTCTAATGCGCTGGGGCCTGAGCCTCTGTGTGTCTGGCAAGCGTTCGGACAAGACTGATGCTGTCAGTCTGCAACCACGCTTTGCACAGTGATGCTTTTAGGGCCCCTCGTTTTACAAACCACACACAAGCATGTGTGACTGGCAACAGATGATGTCCCTGGAAGTCTCTCCCCTGGCCAGAGGGATCCGGGAGGAACTAGAAGCCCAATGCCGCCGTGAGAGCTCGTGAGGAGAGCCCTGTCGGCAGCCAGCCCAGTGGTGGCTTCGTGTCCAGTGCCCCAGCTACAGCGCTGCTCTGCGGAAAATCTGCCCTGACCTGTGGGCGGCCAGAGCTGTCAGGTCAAGTCCCAAAGGGACCTCTGCTCTTGGAGCCTGAGTACAGGGTCCTATCGACACGTCTCCTGTGTGGACAGTGACAAGTGACAAGTGCCCCATAACTCCGAGCCTGAGCTGTGGCCAGAGCCCCAGGCTGAGAGCATGTGGAAGACAATCGTCACGGCAGCAGATGCTTTCTGGGCACACAAGGGGACTCGAGCCCTTGCTTTGCCAGATCCTACCTGCCAGTCGGCTAGATCCTGCCAACAACTCTGGTCTTAGCCCTGTTCTACAGAAGAGACTACAGAGGCACAGAGAGGCTATGTAACTTACCTGAGGTCACAGAGCATTTTCTAACAGTTCCTACAGCCAGAGCTCTGCATCCCATCGTGGGCTGGGGGTGTCCCAGGCCTCTTCCTGACCTCACTTGCACCAAGCCAGGCCACTCCCTTGCTCATTCCCTCCACAAGCCTGTTCTGAGCTCCCAAGGGGAGCCTCGAGCCACAGAAAGACACTGCAACCAAGACACGGAGCTAGTGCTTATGTTGGTGATGACAAGAAACAACAGGACAGATGGCAGCTCCTGTGATGGAAGAACTGTGAAGGGCACCAGCGTGCGTGATTCATCCCCACCCTCGGCAGGTCGGGCAGCCTCGGAGCCGCGTCACGAGGCCCTGGGCAGAGCAGCCGAGCAGGGGCACTTCCAGGGAGGGTACCTGCCCAGGCAGAGGTGGGCGACAGGAAACGCCCACCATTCTCAGAAGGCCACGGGGTGGCACAAGTGAGGTGGTCCTGCCTATATTTGAGGATAATTCAGAAGCAAGTCAAGGGAGGGATGGGGAATGCTTTCAGGGAGGGATGCAACGAGGCCAGCGAGCGGGCAGAGCTGCCAATCCAGCCAGGATCTGGACGGTTCCATCCTCCTGCCTCAGACCTCCCAGTACCCAGCAACGCCCACCGCGGCACAATCTCATCTGTTCATCTGTTTGTCCGACAAGCATGTTACTGAGCATCGATTATGCGCCCGGTGTCCCCAGCAGTGAGTCCCAATTCGGGCTGCCCTCACGACTCCTCCAGCTCTTGGCAGTGGGTGGGGAGAGGGGCCCCAGGAGGCCAGTGGGGGGAGTCCTGAGAGCCTGAGGTGGTTGTGAGAAGGGGGTTCAGGGGTCAGAGCTGAGGCCGAACAGTTTCCTGCTGTGCCATGGCTGTGGCTAGAGCCCCTCCCTGGCCCCCTGCCCCTGCCCCACACCCCATCTGTGCCACCTGGAGAAAACGCCACTGGAAGAGCTGCTTCGTCCACCAGGGACATCCTTCTATAAGACACACGGGCCGAAGGGTGCTGGAGCCAGCTCATGCTGGTCAGGAGAGCAAGCAGACTGTTAAACCTTCAGGAATTCTGCCGGGCAGGCATTAAACACAGCCATTATTAAAACCTGCCGTAAGGAACTGCCCAGTTCAGTAAATTCTAACAAGAGATATTAAATACTCAAAACACATTACTTCCTCATGATTCAACTACATTTTGCTGTTCTCCAGGTTCTTGAGGTGGAATCTGCATGTGTGGGGGGGATGTGTATATAAAAGCAGGCTGTGATGTCACAGCGGTAACTCAGAGCTGGGCACGCTGGGGGCCCTGACATGATGGGAACCGGGGGACACCATGCACTGGGGCTCCGCCTCTCCAGGAACTGCCTGTGAAGCCGGTACGAGCCTCCGCTGCATGTCAGCACAACCAGAGTGACGTTTAGCACCCAGTGACGTGGCTCTGCCTGCACCGGTGTTTGAGATGGTCAGGCGGCTGTGACGTGCAGCCGTGGCAGCCACAGGCCCCAACTTAAGCCGGACACAGACCCCGTCCCTCCTGTTGGAAAACCAGTGGCCCTCGCCACCAGGCAGGTCTCGCCTCCTTCCCTCCCCTCCCACCTCCCCAGACCCCTGCCCCTGCTCTCCACCTCTCCCTGCAAGAGGCCGCAGGTGTCCCTGCCTCGGGCCTTTGCCCCTCTGTGCCCTCTCCCGGGGGTGCTTCCCCAACTCTGCCAGGCTGGGTCCTGCTCCTCGTGCAGGTCGGAGCCGAGCGACCCTCCCTCCTGCCTCTGGTTTATTTATTTTTTACGCTTAACACCTGCACCTTGTCACCGTGCTGACTGACTTGCGTTTAGTCCCCCACGTGCGTGTCATTTGGGGCCCTCATCGGCCTTGCCCACTGGGGAATCACCCGGAACGACTCTGAGGACACCACAGGGTGGAGTCAATGGGGGCCGCCGTCCTCCCAAGGTCACTCTGCTGGCTGAGGGGCCTCGAGCCCCCGGCCCCATCTCCCGCTGCCCAGATCAACTCTTGGGTGCTCAGCTTGACGCGCCACCATGGGGTCCTGTCAGCCCCAGCATCGTGCCACGGGAGTCCGACTGACCCGCTACCGCGGGGAGGCCTGTGCGGTGGCTCACACTGTCCGTCTCCTTCCAGCCCTTTGATGTGCTCTGCCTGGGATGGGGCTGGCAGGAAGCCAAGGCCCTGGGAGAGCCACACATGGCTTCTCCCAAAGTGGCCGACCAGCTCACTCCAGCCGCAGGTACAGCCTCTCCTGCCTCCCGGGAGCCCCCCTACCAGCTGCCATCCCGAAGGCAGGGCCCCCAGGGGCGAGTCCTATGGACTGGGGGCCTACGAAAGTCCCCATTCTCCCGTTCTATTTCTCCCCATTCAGGACAAGCCGGGCAAGGAATCAGGGACATCTGCTCCCCGCAGCCCTAACTCTGGCCACCACACCACCCAGCCCAGCTCACCCCCAGCATCGCAGAGGGAGCCACCACTTGGGCCCCTCCCACCCACCCCAGCCCACCCCGGCCCAGCCCAGCGGGGGTTTGGGACGAGACGGCGGCAACGACAGCATGCTCACACTCACCCACCCCACCCTGGCCTTCCAGACGGCCGTGCCAGACTTCACCAGAGTGAGCTGTCAAGTGAGGTCATCACAGCCAGGGGAGACCCAGCACCGGGGCCACGGCGGCTGGCCCCGCCCTGTGGCCTGGCACCTGGCTGCTCCAGCCCCAGGAGCGTCCTTCCCGGTCACACTGTCCCCACGCAGGCTGCCCAAGGCACGGGGCCCCTAGGGTGCCCAGCAGCCCAGGGACAAGGCCAACTGACCCTTGGTGGGGAGGCTGGGGATGGAGCGATCAGAGAGACGTGGAAAGAGGACAGGGGAGGGTGGGTATCAAAGGGGAGAGAGACACACAGACAGACAGACGTAGAGCCAGACATACACACACACAGAAACAGGAGACAGAGTGGTAGACACGAGAGACGTGAAGTGGGGACGCTGGGCCAGGAAGAGTGCAGGCAGCAAGTGGCCAGCCAGAGCAGCTCCAGGAGGATGTGGCCCTGACCCCCCAGCCCCCCGCCCTCAGCCCGGGGCCAGCCAGGAGAGCAGGCCAGGGGCACGGGGAGCCATAGGCAGGCTTTCCTGTCCCGGGGTCCCGCGTCCCCAAGAAGAGAAGGTGCAGACCATGCTGGCCACGTGGGACGCCAGCCAGCCCCCAGCACCCCAGGGCTCCCCTCTCAGCCACATGGGCCATGAGGGATGGACGGGCTCCAGGGTGCGGTCTGGGTGGGGATGCGCACAAAGAGTCACCACTGTCATGGCTCCACGGGGCCCAGCCGGCATTCCCGGCCCCGACAAGCTGCATAATTAAGTTGTCAACTGACCACAACATTCCTGGGTTCTGGTTTTGCAATTAACTGGAATAACGTGACCCCTTGATCTATGCGTCACTGGCTATAAAACCACAGTGCCCGTCGCCCAGGACGCTGAGTCCCTCCCACAGCCAGTGAGTCACTCGGGGGCAAGGAGGCCAGGGCGGGAGGCTGGGGCTGGTGTGCGCCTGCGTGCCTATGAGGACACACGCGGCCGTGCTCTCAGGCCAGATTCGAGGACCGGGGGGCTCGGTCTCTTCCTGCCAGAACTGAGCCGCGTGGGGTCCCACGACAGTGGGCATGAAGGGGGCTGGCGTTCCATAAAGTTCACGCCCAGGCCTCCGTCTCCCTCTGTCAGAATAGAGAGAAGCATCCGGCAGTGTCCAGAAGGGGGACGGCACCCTCCCATCAACAAGAGGGTGACCCTGACTCTGCATGGCCGAGACGCACCCCTTGCCCCCAGCCGGCCGCAGAGCCGGACACCAGCACAGCAATGTCCCGGGCAGGCCCTGTTCTCTCATGAAGCAGCCAAGGGGCTAGATGTCCGGGCTCGGAGCCCAGGGATACCCGAGTGGCCAACTCCTTCCACCAAGGATTTTTAACCTCCCCTTTTATCACCACCCACGCATTCAAACTCCAACCCTCACGACGACAAGAAACCAAACTACTTTGGTCCCCGGCATGTGGCGAGGGCCTGGCGTGCCGGGCAGGGAGGGCAGGCCTCGGTCCGAGTGGCTCAGACGGGGCGGAGTGCGGCGTGACTAGACAGACGGCGGTGGAGTCGGCTGCACACGCTGCCCTGCGGCACTGCATAGACGCCACCCCTTCAAAAGCAGAGTTTTGCAAGGGGCAAGTCCACAGCCCGGCGGGACCAGCCCCATGTCCCCTCCAGGCCCCTGTGGGCGTCGCCTCAGCGCGCGGCTGCTCCCCACAGCTCAGGCCATCCCAGGAGGCTCATTGCCCACGAGCAGTCGGGGTGCAGGGGTGTAAGACCCAGGCTCTCAGGCCAGCTCTGGACACCTGGGAAGGGCTGTTTTCCACCCGGGGCCTGCCTTGACTCGACTTACCTTCTGCCTTCCTGCTCTCACCCCCTCCTCTCCTTAGGGGCTGACCCCCAGGACCTGCCCAATAAACACCTTGGAGCAGTGCTTCTCAAAGGGTGGGCCCCGGACATTGGGGTGGTGACACTGGCTCCACCAGCAGCCGGCTAGAAATGCACATTCTTAGGAAACTAATCTCCCGGGGGGTGCAGGCCAGATCTGTGTTTGCACACACTTTCCAGGGGATTCTGAAGCTCGCTCCCCCTTCCCCTCACTGCCCATCTCCAGCCCACCCAAGGCCAGGATGGTGAGGTGGGCAACTTGGGGGCCATCAGAGGCATCCCCCCGTCTCCAGCTCTGGAAGGTGAGGCAATGGACTTGGGAGACGGGGGCTGGGGAACTGTGGAGCCCGAGGACAGCCGCAGCACCATGGCTGTCCCACCTGTGTCTGCCTCAGCGGCTCTTCACCTGGACAGTCTGTGTGTCTCTGCGATGGGCCGGGCGTGGGAGACCGTGACACCGCTTCCCTGAAGGATTATGGGCTGATGCGCCTCCCAACATAAGGGTCTACTGCCCGGGCACACAGTAGGTGCTTAATAAAAGCCCTGTTATGAACCAGCATGTACCATGCCACCCCTGCCTCTTGGGAGGGCTCGGCCTCAACGCATGGCCTCTGCCTGCCCAGAGGTCCAGCGGCCTCTCGTGCCGCTGTGGCCACCCACGGGCAGCCTCTGCAGCCACCAGCCACAGACAGAGGTGGGGACAGGCATGGGGCCGGGGGGCGCCGAGACAGACTGCGAGAGGGACGGGGGAGTGGGAGCTGCAGGCCAGGAGGAGAGAGACAGAACATCTCCTCTGAACCAGAGCCAGAGCCACCCCAGCAGCCAGACCCTGGGAGCGGACACACAGAGGGACAGCAACAGAGGGAACACCTCACGAGAGGAGTCAGGGACAGGGCCCTGGGGGGGAGAAAGACCCCGGGGTAGCTCCAGCTGCCTGTCCCTGCCCACTGCCTGACCCCTCAGGAACTCCTCTGCCACCCCATTCCAGGGGTTCTCACCCCATGTCCCCGTCCAGTGTCCTCACACACCCAGACACGGAGCCTCATCGCGAGGCTGTGGCCACCCCAGTCGGACAGGGCCCGGCATGGACCAGATGTGGGAAAATACACAGACCAACACGGCCCACGCGGCAGCTCCCAAAGGACTACAGACCTGGCAACAATGCTGGAAAACGGGGCGTCGGGGGCCTCCCGGTTCCACCAGTCAGCAGGGCTGTCCTTCCTGCTGCAGGACCAGGCACCCTTGGAATTGCACCCAACAGGGGCCCGATGTCCCGTTGGACTCCCAATGCCACCGTCCCCTACGAGGTACCCAGTGAACCGAGGCTGGGACCCGTAGGGCTGCGTCCTCAGGGGGCAGGAAGGTGGGAGAGTCCAACCTTGAGCCCACAAAAAACAAGCCCACCAGGGATAACCTGACCTCCGTCCACCTGAGAACACAAGCTGAGAAGACAGAACGTTCCCGCAGCTGATGCCCCGTCCCTGAGGCCTCCAAGGCTGTGGCTGCCATGTGCCAGGAACAACCCAGCTACTCATCCCTCGGTGGCTGCCCAAGAGAGGAAAGGGCCATGTGCTAGGCTGGAGGGAAGGCACTGGGTTCCTGGAAGCCCACACCCAGGGCTGGGGAGACAGGAGAGCCGACGAATGCCCCCCTGCAGGCTGGGGGTGAAGGCGGGGGGCGGGCAGGGACCCTTGGGGCTCTGCGGCCTGGGCTGCCCTCCGGAGCCCACGCCCTTGGCTGCCAGGTGGCCTGAGCGTCGGTCAGAAACAAGGACAGGAGAGCAGAGCCATCACCGGACACGTCCTGAACCTGAGGCTTACCCGACCCCTATTTTCATCTGGAGCTTCCAGCAGCCCCGGGAAGGGGGCTCTCGGTTTTCCCCATCCCCGAGGGAGAAGCCACAGGTGCTGTCTGTCACAGGATCAGCCTGCCTGGTGACACCCTGTGCCTGCGCCCCCTCCAGCCACCCACCTGTACACGTCCATGCAGATGTCCAGGCCCTTGCCAGGCCAGGCCACAGGTGACCCGCCTCCCTCACGGGAGATTTATCGGCAGGGGCTCAGGCCTTACAAAACCAGAGAGAGATATAGAAGCCCAGGCTGCTCCGGTCACGGCATCTCAAATCATTCCGGGCTGCCGGGCTGCTCTATTTATGATGCTGTCACAGGATGGAGAGGAGAGTTACAGCCACCGAGTCAAAGCTCAGGAGCACCCTGCTTAGTCTGTGTTTGTGAGAAGGGCTGGCAGGCAGTGGTGCGGGCAGGGGAGCTGCCTCACACGGAAGTGGCTCTAAGACTCAACGTAAACCTCTGTCCCCAGCAGGGCCCTGGCCAAGCTGGCACCTCCCGAGCCGCCCCAGCTGGTAGGAAGTGAGAGAACCCCTAAGACCTGCCCCAAGTCCCAAGGAGAGAGAGGAGGGCCTCCTCCCCGCTTTCGTCCATCGTTCCTGAGAGGACGAGCCCTGGGGGACGTCTCCATCCAGGAGCAGGCGCCTGAGACACCTGCTGGCACAGAGGTTAAAACTCGCGGAGCAGCCCCACCCCATTCCGGGCGCCACAACAAACCCAGGACATCTCAGATCAAAGCAGGAACACGCTTCTCCTCAGCTATGAAACAGTGCCGGGCTCCGCAGCACCTCCCCACCCCTGCCCTGGCCACTGGCCCCCACCCCCAAATCCATCATCCCCTCTTTACCTCTTCCCCCAGCCTCCCCGCCCTCCAACCCAGAGGTCCACGAGTGGCGGCTGAGACCCGATTCCCAGTGCCACATAGGAGGTGTCTGGCCCGTAGAGCAAGTTTTTGGGTTTTGTAAAAAATGTGACCTACAATTTAAAAATCAGGCAATTTTCACATAAACCCAGACTTCCAGCTCATCCTGAATAAAATCAGGACATCTGGCAACACAGGGCTGCTTGGCAGGCAGCAGCTGGAGCTGGGATGGGACACTAGTTCTCTGGTTTGCTACAGGCCTCTCTACTCCCTACTGTCTCCCCACCAGTGAACCACGTATGATTTGCCACTCACTGCATTTGCACTGCTGTTTCCTAAGGGTAAAGAAACATCTCTTCTTAACCATCAGAAGTGAGTAGAAGAACAATTTTTTCCATTTTCCGCTTCATTTAAAGCTCCAGTAGGTGCTGGGGCCCCGGTTCCAAGGACGCTGAGCTCCCTGCTGTTCCTAAGGGCAACATGCTCTCTCTCACGGCCCCGTGCCTTTGCACGCACTGTCCCCCTGCCTGGGGCACGCTCACCTCCAGCCTCGTTCACGGGGCTCCTCCTCCACCTCAGCTTTGGTGTGTCTTAATTCTGTGGGGTCTTCAGAGACCGCCCCCCAGGCGCCATCCCCATAGGGCGCCCACAGCCCCTCAAGCTTACCTCATGTGCTGCACGGGAACTGCCTGTTGACACCTGTCAGCCAGTGCAGAGTCCCTGTGCCCAGCACACAGCTGGCACCCAATAAATGCCCAGTAGGTGGAGGAATAAACAAGCCAGGCATTAGCAGCTCAAAGCAAAAGGCAGGGCGACAGGACCAGACATCCAGGGCCCTCACACTCCTCGTCCCCAGAAGCCATCCGGGGGTACCCCCCCCAACTAACCCAACACATGGAGTCTCCCCACTCCCGCTGGGCAGACAGCTCTCAGCATGGGGTGAGGAGCTGGGACCCGAGATCTCCCGCCATCTGACTCTGAACCCGCCCCCCGCTCCAGAGCCCCCAGCCCAGCCACCAGCAGGGACCTCTCGAGCCCACCCTCACTGGCCCCACAGAGGCAGCAGGAGGGGTCCGGGGAGACCAGGAGAGAACTGGCATACAGTAAGTGCTCCACAAGTGTCGGGCAACAGTCTTAAGATAAATATGAAGGCCTTTAGCGCCTTCTCTATTTTACCACAGTCCCTACCACTCCCTACTGCCTCTCACCTCAGTATATTTATGGTCCCTGCTCGGCACTGAGTTTTCGCCTCTCAGTCTAGAAAATTCCTGAAGGCACTTCAATTTCTGAAAAGCTCCAATCCACTACGTCCTGGTTTTCCCTCTCTGTTAGATGGGAGAACGGATTGGCCGACTGTGGCCACACAGAACCGGACGGGAGAACCCCATCTACAAACCCAACACAGCCATGCTCCGCAGACCCATGCCAGTGAGGCCAAACACTCGGGTACACGGTCATCTTGAACTGAGGTTCAGCATGCGGCGAGGGACTGTCTGTTCTCCCCGTCAATGCATTCACCCCCTGCTTGTATTACAAGTGGACTGTGGGACAGCAGATCTGGACTCCACACACATTCCCCCCAGGGAGGAAAACGACAACGCAGAGGATGCTGGTAGAGAAGTAGCGGGGACTGACCTGACACGGAACGTGGGACTTCATCCCCAAGTAGGACCCCTCGCATCCCACCCCAGTCTAGTCCAGGCTGCACGCTGTCCCCTGGGCTCCCCCCCCCACCCAGTCTGCAGAGATCTTCCCAGATCTCCTCCACCCTAGCGTCTCATGGCAGCTCCCCGAGCCTTTCCGCAGCATCAGCTGGAATCCCATCTCCTGTGGCCTAAGCCCACCTCCTCCCGCGAAGCCCCAGCGTTGCTCTGAGCCGGTACCCCACAGCCCAGAAGCAAAACCCTCTCTGCCTCACCAACTCCATGCATTCACAAAGCCCCTCATTCAGAGGCATGCCACCGTCCCCCAGCATCTTTACTTATTTTACTGAATGCTTTTTTAAACAAGCTCCTTCTTCTGACTCAGGGGTCAGCAAACTTTTTCTGGAAAGGGCTAGAGAATAATTACTTTAGGTTTTGAGAGCTAGATGTCTGCTGGGATGATTCAACAACTGCTATTGTATCATGAAAGCCACCAAAGACAATAAGTAAATGAGAAGCGTCGCTGTGTTCCAATAAAACCTTATTCACAAAAGCAGGTGGTGGGCCAGATACAGCCTGTGATCCATCGTTTGCTGACCCCTGCTCTAACTTAAATGACCCTTCGGTCTCACCGTAAACAACACTGCCCAAAAAAGTGCAGGCTGAAATGCTAGCTGTTTCTTTTCAAATGTGTATTAAAATAACCACACAACACTATTAAGGAAAAAAAACAAATCTGTGGATTGCCACACATCATCCTGGGAACCCAGCCCTGCTTTGGAAATGTGGCCATTTTGACAATGGGGACTACAGGCCTCCAAGCCAGGGGTTTCTAGAATTTTCCAGGTTGCAGCCATTTCTCCCCAGCTCCCTCCTGTGCTATTGGGATTGATTTGCAAAGGCCAGGCAGGGTGAACGCCCCCAGACAGAGGGTCCCTAGGGCAGCCACTGAGGGAAACCCAAACTGAGGGCACTGGGTGCTGAGCCACATGGCAAGAGGGTGGCTGTCGAACGGCCACCAAGCCACTGGGGTGCCAGCCACCAATGCACACTGGTAGCCGGTCACCATGCATGCTGGGAGCCACCACCATGTACACTGGGAGCCGGCCGCCATGCACGCTAGGAGCCGGCCGCCAAGCATGCCAGGAGCCGGCAGCCGAGCGCACCAGGAGCTGGCTGCCAAGCAGGCCAGGACCCAGACACATAGCATGCTGGGAACCAGGCGGTACAGAGTGCCCGGGGAGCCTCTCACCTGGCCCTTGCCGCGGCGCCGGTAGCTCCTCCTCACCAGGCTCTTGTAGTTCTCATTCTTCTTGGTCAGGTAGTAATAGAGGACACACTCGGCCACCGTCTGCCAGGCAGAGAGAGGGAACACTGAGCGCTGCGCAGCGCGGGTCATTGGAGCAGGGACCCAGAGCCGACTGCCGGGCTCCAGTCCTGGCCCTTCCGCCTGCTGGCTGAGGCACTGGCGGGAAAACCTCACTGCTGTCTCCTCAGCTGTCAAATGGGAATACTACCAGTACGGACTTCACAATCGCAGTGAGGTTACGAAGGTCAAAGACACTCACACGTAAGTACACAGACAGCCACGCGAAGCCCGCAGGACACTGGGCGGCACACAACGCCCTCTACGTGTGCTGCCTGAGGCTGTTTTGTTGATGATGATGCAATTATCACCTGCTCTCCCCTGCCTGAGAGGGACAAGGTCTCCAGCTCTCTGGGCAAGCTCGAAGCCTTCCCAAACCCCAGGTATGGGGTCTCCGTTCTCACTCCAGCCTCCTCTTCCCTCCTTCTTGGGGGCCTTGAACAATCTCTTCCAAGCTTCCAGGAAAAGCTCCCCAGTTCACTGGGATTGACCCACAACCCCAGCAAATTCTGCATCTCTTAGAATTTCTTTCTCTTCTCTGCCTTGGCCTGGTCAACATGGATCTGGGTTTGACTCTTGGCATGCCACTGCCGGGTAATCGACCCACCCTCTCTGAATCTTGGCTGCCTCGTCATTCAGATGGGACAGCGGAGGGGGGTATCCTCAGAAAGCCACCGAGGAGTCAGCAAGCCCATGCCTGTCACCCACGGCACAGAGCTGGCTCCAGGCAACTGCCCCATATGCCACCAGCTGGTACGGATAGGAAGAAAATGCTTCCAGGATGCCCGGAGCAGGCGCCAAGCCAGGACCCGACCTGGGAGGGGGTGGTGAGTCCTCAAAGTCCGCTGGGTGCAGAGGTGGGCTGGGCCTCAAACCCCCACCTGTCCTTAAGCGAAGCCACCAGCAGCCATCCCCCCCCGCCCCCTGGGTGCATCATGAGAGACTCTTCCCAGGCGGCCCCAGATTGAACCTGGACACCAACACGACCTGCACAGTCGTCAGAAAAGAGGGGTTATATTAGACGCTAAGTCTGTGAATCAGGTGACGTGGGTGTCTGGTCTCTCCTTAGATACTCCAGGGGCCTCCTTCTCACACTGGGTGACAATGAGCTGGGGCTCTGAGCAGCAGCTGCCCCCTTGCGATGGGCACAGGCTGGCTGGTTCCCTCACTGCCACCCCATCCTTGGTCTCACTCACTGACAGGACAAAGCTGGCCCCCACGGGCCTCTCAGCTGGAAAACCCCTGCTCCGGAGGCCTCTGGGAGCTCTAAGTCTCATCCTGGGCCTCCTCTCAGCCAAAGAACACCATCGAGCCTACCCTGCGGTGCAGAGTTCCAATCTCCTCCTTCCCAGACACTGTCACTCAATTACTAATTTCTAAAGCGCCTTCCTTCCAACTCCTGGGAGCTCAAACCCAAGTCTGTTGGGCTGCCAACACCCCTAGCATGGCATTGCTAACTCTAAAGAAAGGCTATTTAAAGGCCCTGTTGCTCCACACTGGTTTTTCAGCCAGGGACAGATTCTTCCTTCCCCTCTCCCTCCTCCCCTGACCAGCAGCTGGCTGAGGCAGAAGTGGGGAATGACGGCTGTCCTTTCAAACAGCCCCTGGATCTGCTCCTACCGCCCCGTCCTCCACCTCCCTCCCACGAGTACACACCTCAGCAGCACAGTGTCTGCAAGGCTGTGGGCAGGGCAGGGAGGGCTGCCCCACGGGTAGACGTCCCCTGCCTCAGAGCCAATGAGATTTAGGGAAAGCTGCTGAAAACCCAAAAAAGATGCAGCCCCCAAATGTAAAATTGTTGTGGCAGCCCTCTGGCTTTACCCGATGATGCCTGAGGGCTCCAGGGCCCAGCCCCACATGTCCAGCCTCACTGCAGCCCCTGGCACTCTCCTCCCGCCCTGTGCCCTCTCCAGGTCTGGCTCAGCCCAGCCTCGGGGGTGAGCAGACAGAGTCACCACTCTCTGGGGACAGCTTCTAGCTTATCTGCCAACGGGGAGCTGGATTCAGGTTTGGGAGCAAGGTGGGGTTCAAGGCCAGTTTCTCTGAAGGGATGGAGACTTGTCAGCCACACATCCAGCTGGGAATCCAGGGTGTCAGGAATCACAGTGACAGTCAGAGGGGCCTCAGAGGCCATTCCACCCAGCGCCTAGAGGGAAGCTGCTGATAAAGCTGTGCTGGGAAGCCAGGTGCAGCATTGGTTCTGGGACCCACAGGTGATCGCAAGGACGTTCAATTCCACGTGCACGGAGCCAGGCTCCGGGGAGGCTGCCTGACACCCTGCTGGGGTTTCACAGAGCTTGGGCCACCTGATGCTCCACCCCCTATGCTGGGCTGGGGCGGGGCCTGCTGCTGCCAGGGAGGAAGGAAGGAAGGAAGGAAGGAGGGGAGACCAAGGGCCGAAGCAAGGGGTCACGCAGGCCACGGCCTCGTGGGTAGGGCGGGAGGCTCCTTCACCCGGGGCCCAAGCGGCCACAGGCGAGGGCCTGGGCGGGGTGGCGGCTCACCTTCCTCTCCAGGAACGACGCGATCAAGCCAAAATTTTTTGGATGCTGCATGAACCTGTGGGGAGAGACGGGCAGGCGTGAGAGCGGGCAGAAGGGGGGCTTCCCTGCTTGGCGGCCACCGAGCTCGCAGGCGCCCGCTGGTGCTGCCGCCCCGGCTTGCGGGCACCGCCCCACTCGGAGCAATTAAACCCGAGGGGGTGTGGGAAGGGCTGCGACGGGAGGGGTGGGGGGTAACAGAGGGCGTTCCTTGGAGTGAGTCACTGGCTTTAGCGCCTTTGAAAATATATTTGTTTGTTCTGCTGGAGGCAGCTTCCAGGAAAAATGAGGACATTACATGGAGCTCTTTGGTGGGGTTTCCCCCCCGTTGAAAATCTGCTTTGTTTCTATCTCCGGCAGGGTCTGGGAAGCTGGACCTCACCCATGGCACCCAGGGCCTGCCTGGGAACCCAGCAGGCCCCCACCGCGAGGTCACAGCCTACCAGGCTGCTGGGCCCCTGGGAGAGGAGAGAGGGGAGGCTTTTAGTGCCCACGGGGAGGCAGGGAGGAGATGGAGCAGCCAAGGAGGCGGCAGGAGTGGACTGAAGCCGAGGGGGCTGGCGGGAGTTGGCACCGTACCAACTGGCTTCCTGCGAAGCCGGGCGAGTTACTGGGAAAGCGCTGGGCTGGGCTGAAATGTCAGGGCCGGAGGAGCAGGCCAATGGCGGGGGCAGAGATGTGGGTCACGGCCTGCCCCGGGGATGCTGGCTGAGTCACTGGCCCCGGCCCAGCCTGGGCGGCCATCCCCACGCCGCACCACCGCCCTGCGGCCTCCTGTGGGGAGAGAGTGGCGGCTAGCAAGGCAGGGGCCAGGGGCTCCCACTGAGGGGCTGGGCACAGGCCCTGGGCTTGGCCCTCCCTGGCCGTGCAGATGGCTGGGCAGGAGGCCTGCAGGCCCCCACCCTGTTCCTCCGCCAGCCTCTGGGGAATCGGAACGGCCTCTTCTCTCCCAGAGGAAGCAGCCAGTTGCAGGGTGGTGGGCTTCCCAGCCTGGGATCCCGCCGCAGGCAGCTCGCAAAGCTGGGGCCAGCCCAAGGCCCTTCTCTTCTGGAACATGGAATACTTCCCTTCCCTCCTCCTCCTGGCCCCAGCAACATCTCCTACCCCCACCACCCACCATGGGGCCTCCCCAGGCAGGGATGGGGCCCCCAGGAGACCAGGAATCTAGGGATGACCTACCCCACCCATCTCACCCCCCTCCCCCGCCCCAGCCTCCCCTGCATCCCTGGGCAACGTTTACTGAAAACTGATGCACTGGACACCTCGCAGCCAGGGGGCGGCATTATAGCTAGACCCATTTTGCAGCTGGGGAAACTGAGGCTCAGAGAGACGCAGCTGGCTCAAAGTCAAACAGACAAGAAGCGGGAGTGCTCTAGGTTGTTGCCCTGTGATTTTCAGAAGCCCTGTGAGCTAGAAATTCCACTGAAAGGGAGAGTCAAACCAAGGCCACCCCCCAGGCAGTCACAGGGTGCCGAACTCATCACAACCAGGACCGAAGCCAGGCCAGCCCTACAGGGACAGACATCAGCCAACCCCGGTCCCCTCTGCTTCAGCTCCCAAATCAAAACAGCAACGTGAGATGTCCAGAAAAATGAGAACCCCAGAAAGCTCCCCAGAAATCCTTCTTTTTTAGGAAATAAACATATAAGGATATCAAAAACACCAAAGGAAGTTTTTAAAAATACATAATATGACAGTAATTCCTAGCACTTGTGGCTACTCTGTAGCCATTTCAATGATTTAAGGTATAGGGAGCCCTTGATTCGATCATAAAACCACCACGATGACCAGTGGGAGGACCCAGGCCCCGGAGGAACTGGCATTAACGAGCCGGACAAGCAAAACCCCGGCACATGTTGGGATGTCCTCCTACAGGTCACAGGAGCCGGGTGAATGCACAGGACAGCTCCTCGCACTTCCCCCGAGTTTTACATGCATTAAAAAACTTCCAGAAGAAAATGCTGCTCACAAAAGCAGTCTCCACCAAAGCCGCTCTGGGCACTTCCAGCCCAGTAGTGCCAGGGAGGTGGGCCAGGCTCACCAAGGGGCTGCTGGCAAAGCAAGATGGAAGCCAGGCCGCCCTGGCCAGCCCCGGCTCCGCGCCCGCGGTCCAGCTCCCAGGAGCCGCCTGGAGGCCCCCCGGCAGGGCGGGCGCCGGGGCACTCACTTCTCCCGGAAGGTCTCCTTCTCCTGCTCGCTCCACATGTTCGTGACCTGGCGGTCCTTGTACACCTTCATGGGGTCATCCATGAGCCCGTTCATGTTGATGAACTTGATGCGCTGCTGGTCGGCGTCGTACAGCATCGGCGGGATCACGGCCAGCTGGCGCATCTGCTTCTCCAGGTTCTGGAGGGAAACGGAAAGCCGAGGTCAGGGGGCAGGGGTGAGGGGTGAGGGGTGAGGCTCCCCCAGCCCTGGCGGCCCAGGTGAGCACGGAGAGCCCGTGTCCTGAGCAAGGGCGGGAAGATGCGAAGCCCAAGAGAAAGAGGAGACTGACCTAAAAAGCAGTAATAGCTCCTGCTGCGGGGCGGGAGGGTTTAAAAGCTGCCCCAGACAGGTTCACGGTGGGGAGGGCTGTAAATTACAGGCAGAGAGCAGAGCACGACCTTATCTGCAGTGGGAGGGGAGCCATGAATCTTCCCTTTGGAAAAACACCACGGGAGATGTGCAGGCCAGCTGGGCGAGCGAGCTCAGGAGACGGTGCCCAGGCCAGAGGGCAGGTGGGCAGATTTGGGGGTAGCAGCCTGCCAGCCGGAAGGAACAAAGTGGAGCAGGGAGAGGCCGCCTCGCTCTCGGGGCCTGGAGGAGGCTGCAGGCTCACTTCTTCCCCCATCCCCGGCAGCCGACTCCTTGGGGCATGCCCACTGGGGATGGAGCTTGCCCAGCTGCGGGCACTGCGGGAGTTGGGCTGGCTGGCGGTGATGCCCAGGACGGACGTGACAAGGATCTGAGCTGACCCTCAACTGAGCTCATCTCCCCGAATCCCTGCAGCCAGCCTGGAGGCAGGGAGGGCCGGGCCCAGCCAAGGTCAGCTGGTGCAACGCAGCCCACTGTCCAGCTTCCCACCTCTGGGCTCTTTATTCCACGCTCAGGCTCCCAGGCGGAGGGTGCAGGCCAGGCCTCTGATCCCCAGCACCTGGGAGCGGCCCTAGAGCACCGGCCCTCACCGTCCTGCGTGGCCTCGAGACTTGACAGTGGCCAACCCACAGAATGTGATTCCTGGGCAGGACCCTGGCTCGGCCGCACTGGCAGCAGCCATGCCTGTCTCTTCTACACAGGGCACATGCCTGGACTGCTGGAAGCTCCCGGAAGGGATGGAGGTTTCTCTCCTGCCCAGGCCCCTCTTGCACACGCGCCCAGGGAATCTCAGGTCAGTGTCAACTGCTGAGCTGAAGTTTCCCCCTGTTCTCTTTCCGGCCTTCCCCCATACACCTCTCCCTCAGCTTTTCCGAGGCCTCTGGCAGCTGCAGGGACGTGGGCCTCAGGGATGGCGGTGACAGTCCCTCAGCCCAGAGGCCACACACCATGGCCATCATGCCAGGAAACCCCAGGAGGGGCTGCCCTCCTGCCTCCAGCACGTCCGCGCGGCCGGGGGACATGGCACAGCCCCGGCCTCAGTGTCATGGGGCCTAAAACAAGCACAGCCGCAGGCCCGTGGGTAGGAAGGACAAATACAAGGCTGCATGGCTGTGGCCGTGGGAGACGGCTTCCTGAGTCCTGCTCCCTGTCGACAGATGTCGTTTGAAACGAGACGTATCAAGAGAAGTTTTAGAACAAAGATTCTTTTTTTGAATTCTCTGCATCAAAGCCATGAGGGTAAAAACGCAGGTTCCGGGGTGGCCAGGCCGGCTGAGTCGGAATGTCTGGCAGCGGGGCCTGCGATTCCGCAATTTAAACACGCAGCCCCCACCCCTACACCAGGGCTCTTCTGCCCTTCAAATGTGAGAATCAGCGACCCTGAGTCGCAATGCCCAACAGGATGTTGTGTGACGATGGGGACGTTCACTACCTGCCCCGTCCAATACGGGAGCTGCTCGCCCCGTGTCTGCTGCACGCTGGAAATGTGGCGAGCGCAGCTGGGGAACCAAATCCTTCGTGCGATTTCATTTTAATTATTTATTTCGTGGTTACCATCCCAAGCTGCAGCTGTGTTAACTTCCAGTCCTGACAACAGCGCATCTGGACACAACTCACCAGGAGGGAGGTGACCTCTCGTTTTTGTGTATCTCCCTCCTGTGTGGGAACACGGGGCAGGCACTGCCTTAGTGGCCATCTGACCTATAAGACCTGGGGGGGTAAGGCTGGCATCACCCCTGCCCCAGGAGAAAACACTTCCATGCTCTGCTTCTGGGCCACCTCCGGACACCAGGGGCCACAGCCAGGACCACCGAGGGGGGACCCAGCCATGCAGGCACCTGTGGGAGGCCTGAGGGAAAAGGGCCACACTCAAGCTGGAGAGCAGGTGTCTCTGCTGAGGGGTCCCCAGCAGGGGACAGTTATTGCACTGGGAATTCTCCATCTGCCCCCATCGTGCCCCCCACCCTGCCCCAACTCTGGGCACCAGAAGGCTGACTCTACAAACCCATTACTCAGCCAGTGGGAAGCCCGGAAAGAAGGCAGGAGGCAGGAGAAGCAAGAAGTGGGGGGATTTACTCCCCAGCTCCCTCCCCTATGTGGAGTTACCAGTCAGGCAGGAGCTGGGACCCCTCCACCCGGGCTCTCCCTTCAGGCCTGGGGCAGGTAACGGCTCCCCTCTACTGCTGGTCAATGTCCCTTGTGAGTTCTGTCCACACTTGGTAACACATGCCTGTGTGAAATCCCCTGGGGTAAAGTCTGTCTCCTGCCAGGACCCCTACCCGCGGCGGGGACCCGGGGGGAGAGCAGCTGGGCTGAGGCAGGGCCGAGACTCACCTCCTGCTCCGAGAGGCCGTCGATGATCTCAGACACCTCGTGCTCACTGCGGGCGGCCGACATGGAGAGCCCACTGCCCCGCTGGCCCACCCTGCTGGAGAGCGAGAGGGACATACTCAGGACCAACCCGAGGCCACGGGCAGGGGGGTGGAAAGGGAGCATCGTTGGCAAAGATCCAGGGCCCGGGGCCCCCACACTGACCCAGAAATGCTGGAGCCCAGGACCCTGAGGGCTTGGCGCCCTCCCCTCTCCTAGGACACCCCGATAAAGCCCAGCCACACTGGGCTCAGACCCCAGCTCTGCCTCTTCGGACCTGGGGCAAAGTGCTGCTCTCCATGCCTCAGTTTCCCCCATGATGGAGGATACAAGTGACTCTGCTCCTAGAATTACTGTTGATGAGATATGGATTGGCAAGTGCTTGGGAAACAGTAAAAGCCATTACTGCTCTTACTGATGAGCTACCACTCCGGCCGTGACGAGAAAAATTGTGGCTTCCTGTGGCTGAGCACCCACTGCCCACGCCCTCAGCAGCAGCTCAGCCTCAGGTGCCTCTGGGGGCCACGCACGTTATGCCAATGAAGGAAGCTGCCGGATCCCAGGCCGTGGCCCGCCAGAGAGGCACTGAAGTTCCACATGAATGAAGGCCGTGCCGGCCCCACACGATGCATCCGAGGGCCTGACACAGCCCCTGGGACCCTCATTTGGGAGCCCCGGGCTGCCTCTTTCCCACACGGGATGGCCCTCTGCTGAGCACGCCGCGGGTGACCCAGGCCCTCGCCCCTCTTGCTGGAAGGAAGGAGTGACGGGGCTTGTGCTGTGCCGGGCTGGGCAGGGTCACCCCGGCTCACCTCTGCATGCGTTCCTGCAGCTCGCGCTGCTTGCGGATCTCGGGGAACTGCTTCTCGTAGTACTCGCGCACCTTGCTCTCCTTGGCCCGCCGCCGTGGGTTGTTCTCGATGCGCTCCACCTTCTTCTCCCAGGCCTCCATGAGCTGGTCATAGCGCTGGCAGAACTTCTGCTCCTGTGGGCATGCGGTCGGGTGCTCAGGGGCCATTCCCACGGCAGACACCCACCTCCAGCGTCCCTGTGCCTGTCCCGTTCTGCAGACGACCCCACAGGTGGACAGACTGACAGACACACACACACAC
>PVKY010000034.1:0-41023 GCA_004027775.1 Bradypus variegatus | reverse complement strand
GGCAGCCTCATGGCATCCGCTTTCTAAACGGTTCCTCATTCCCCAGCTTCTGTCTCAGCAATGCCCCCCAACCCCAGGGACTGGGATGAAGACCCGAGCAGCTTCTGGGCAGGAGGCTCTGCTATCTCTTCAAGACAGGGAAGTCCGCTTCCATGTCTAGCCACAATGTGGCCTGCTGTAGCCTGCGCCTGTGCCCTTAAATAAAGATCCCCTCTCCAGCCCTCTCCAGCCCAGAATATGTCTGCCTGGCTTCTGTGTCTTCAAGGTGACATGGGCCTTGAGCAGGTGGGGGCCGCCAGGCTGCCCATGAGACCCCAGTTTTCCCGCCTCCAGCAGCTGTGGCGGACAGATGGCCGGGGCTGGGAGTCTCGCCTGAACAGCGCAGTCAGAAGGCCCTCTGTGGTCCTCAGGCCCGGAGACCCCACCCCCTTCCTGGATTTCAGCTTCTGATCAAGGGCAGCCCATGACCTCCACCCTCGATGAGGCCAGAGGCGTGAGGGTGCCTAGTGGCCACCAGATCACGAGGTGTGCTCAGGCTGTGGATGGGGGCTGTGGAACTTGACCCCCAGCTCTTGGGGCCCTACATGTAAGTGGGATGGCTCCAGGAACCTGCCGAGACCAGGAGATGGTTCCAGTAACAGGTAATGGCCCCCGTGTATGCAGACAGCTGACACCCAGGGCCCCACGGGAGGGGCAGGTGGACAGAGAGCGCCTGGTGGAGCCACCTGTCCAAGCAGGGGACTCTCCGGCCCCCTCATTCCATCCGAATCTAATGGGTGACAGCAAGGGAAAAGGTGAGGAAAGTTCACCGAGAGCCAGCAGAGGAAAAGAACACTTTCCTCTGGTAAAGGCAGGCAAGGCTTCTCCATGTGCGCAATGGAGGGCAGGCAGGGACAGCTGGTGAGATGCTCCCAGCTCTGTCTTTAGCCCTTGTGGGGTGCAGGTGGTGCTAAGGGATATGGGACAGGTTGTCCGTGAGGGGATATCCAGCAATGCTCCCCACCCCCAAGGACTGGGATAAAGACCCGAGCACAACTCTGCCACCTGACCAAGAAGGAAGTCCCCCTCCACATCTAGCCACAGTGCGGCCTGCTGTAGCCTGCACCTATGTCTACCATGCTGGATGCCCCCGCAGTCCACTCAGGAGTCAAGGGTGCTGGGCACCTCAGGATCATACACTGCGGTAGCTCCATCCCTTCCCTGGGGCACTGACGGCTGCTTATTGGGGTTTTCCCCAAGGGTGGCCCCACTAGGGCCAGGAGAGGAAGCAGAACATACGCTCTCACTGACACACTGGCACACATGTACACACACATGCACACACTCACGTGCACAGTCTCTTACAGGCCCACACACATGAGAGGCTGGAGCACAGCCAGGCCAGCGTGCAAGGCAAAGGAGCAGGGCCGAGCCACCCTGGGACTGCAGGGAAGAGGGTTACGGACGTAAGTCCCAGCCCAGCCCCTTGCCCACTCCTGACAGAATTCCGGAGTAGTGACAGCAGTGATGGCAGTAACTGCACCCTCAGCACCATCCGTGCTCACCCTGGGCGCCTGCTGCATGCAGGCGTGGTTCAAGTCCTTCATGTACTGACTTAAGCCTGAACCACCCTGTGAATATCACGTTCCCTTTCAACAGCTGGGACGGCCACAAGCGCTGGGCATTCGCGCCTCTTGTGTGGGGTCATCAGGGAGCGGAGAGCGCGCAGGCGCAACAGGAGTGGGGGCTATGTCACTGCGATCCCCACCGCAGAGGAGCCCAAGGCCCAGCGACATTCAGTAAACGCACGGGGGCCCAGCAGAGCTGGGATTTGATCCCCTGCCCCCCAGGCCTGGCACCAGCACAGCTCTGAATATAGAGATGAGAGTTGAGGGTGCAGGAGGTGTCCCCACCACTGAGGAGGGTGGCCCAAGCAAGGGGCACGGGGTAAGGAGGGCAGCGCCGGGGGAGTGGGCAGAGCTCAAGTCCGCTGGCCACGGGAGAGAGCGAAGCGCACGTCTGCTGCAGGGCTGAGGGTGCTGGCTGCTGTGTTCGCCCGGTGGCCCTGTGTCCTCCTGTGCCACACGGCAAAAAGGGGGCCACAGAGCCCAGTGGACATGCATTCGGGAACTCAGCTCCTCCACCGAGGTCCATGGGGTGAGATGTGGCATAAATCAGAGTCGGCCCTGTCCTGTGCTAAGGGTGACGGTAATGCAACAAGTCTCAGAGCCCCCTTCCCTGCCTGGGCCCAGCGTTCCGGAAGCAGAGGTGTGTGGAGACAAAGCCTGACCAAAAAACTAGACTGGGAGGTTCGGGGGATAGGAGGTGGGAGAAGACCTTCAGCCCTGTCTTCCAAAACCAACCCAAAACATTACAAAGCACAGAGACCGGGGCAAACCAGGGAGAGAGTGGGGAGTCCCTGCCCAACTGTCCTGCAAACCTAACGGAGGGTGAGTGGGTGGGGACCTTGTCAATCTCGGGAAATGGCTTCTGTTTTGTCTCCTCGCTGGAGTCGCTAGAATGGCAGCACCCTGTGTGCAGGGACTCCGGTTCACTGCTCTTTCCCCAGCCCGGCCCCCAGGGGCCTCTGTAAATATTTAGTGAAGACAAGAGTGACTGAGCCAAGAAGGGAGTCTAAGGGAAGCCCCTACTTCTCACATCATGAGCTTCTGGGGTCCGAGGGCCGCCCACCCAGCTTCCCAGTCAGCCAGCATCAGGGGCCGAATCAGCTCCTCTCTCTGGGGGCCCAGCCAAGGATGGGGGCTAAGGGCAGACACCCCATTACCCCCACAACCTTTCTGCCCAAGCTGCCAGGCTGGGGCCACCCACCACCTGCTCCCACCCCCACCACCCTTAGGACGCCACCCCCCCCAGCTCTGCTCCGGGATCCCAGCCGCAGGCCACACCCACACCCTCCAGGCCCCTCAGTCGCCCTCCTAGGCTACCATCCCCTTGGCCCCACACTGCACCCCACCTCTCCTTCCCCTGGATGCCTCCCAGAGTACCGCAGCACAGCCACCCTCTGTGCCCCAGAATTCCCACTGCCTCTCAGGGTGGTCAGAGGCTGGTCATGGGAACTACAGAGCCTGGGTTCAAATCCTGACTCCGACATTTCCCAGCTGTGTGACCCTGAGCCAGCTGCTCCACCTCTCTGAGACTCGGATTCCTCACCTGTAAACAGGGAGTAGGAATGGTGCAGCCCTCACAGGACTAAATGCATGACAGTGCGTGACACACCTGGAAGGGCACACGGCTGGCACCCACAGGGAGCCTTGCTGGTGCCACTAGGTGCCTGCACATGGATCGACTCACTCGGCCCTGCAGGCTGGAGAACGGGCCTGCATCTTAGAGACTCAGCTTAGCAAGTGCAGTGCTTGATGGTGCCCCTGGAGAGCCGCATGGCTGACACCCTCTTGTCCCGTTTCTGCACTTATCTATCACCTACTGTGTGCCACAGACCTACTATGTGCCAGGCACAAAGTGGCCAGCCTCCCAGGCTGGAAGGGCCTCTCTGGAAGCAGGTGCCCCATGGAGGGCAGTGAGCCCTTGACCCTGAACCTGGAGAGGAAATGAGGACACTGAGGGTCCCCAGGGCACCTTCCTCCTCGACAGTCAGGGAAGGGCCAGGGGTGCAGGGCTGAGAGGAGCCTCTCCACCCCCAGCACACTTATTCCAGACCACAGAGGACCCCACGTTGGAGCAAGGATCCTGAGGCAGCAGCCCCCACCCAGGCTGCCTCTCTCTCCACGGGGTGGACTTCCTAGGTCCTCCACAGCCTTGGGTGGACTTGGTGACTGCATCCCCAGCCCTAGGATGGCCCCGAGGAGCCAAGCCAGGCAAAGAAACCCCAGCTCCCTGCCAGGGGGCACTGATTCAGAGGGCCCCATACCCGCGACTGCACCTGTCAGTGCTTTCAGGAGACAATCTGAGAAAGGGCAGCTCTCTCCAGCTCTAGAAGACTCAAACCTGCTGCAGGAATTTGGTTTCCACAAGGGAAACCAGCTTGTCAATGTACCAACACACACAGCTGGAAAAAAATGGCACGGAAATGAAGGCGAAGCCTGATCCAACCACTCCTGAAATCCACACCCACGGATATTGTCAGCTACACAAATTCCTCGACTCATGAGGCCCATCTGAGTCAGCTTCTCTGCCCCTCAGGGCTAAAAGAAGCCTAATCGGTCACCCCTCCATCATTCGGCCCGACCTCCCTCAGTGAATCTGATTCACACAGCCACCCTAGGCACCCTAAACCACAACCGCAGCGTGCAGCAAGGAGCAGGGGCACGAGCACCTTCTGTTTTGACTCAGCTGCTGCCAACCAGCACAGGGAAGGGGCCTCACTGCCTCTCTGTGCCTTCGTTTCCCTGAGTGCAGACGTGGCTGCAGTGGCCCACGAAAACTTCCTTTCTGAGGGAGGCCCCTGCCACCCCCACTCAGCCCACCCGGTCCCCCACCTCTCCTGACAACCCTCTCTTCCTTGCGGAAAAGCACACAATAGTTCCTCTGATGAGCGTTTAATTCCCAATTTTCCAGGTCAACATTTTTCTTGTCACTTTTCTTTCTTCCCAGCCTGCCTTTCAAAGGGGCTCGAGTCCGCCACCCTCCGAGAGGCCTGCCGAGGAAACCCTCCAGGGTGGCAAAGGGGCCGCTGAGCTGAGTGCCCCCACCCTCGTCTCAGCCCGAGCCCGGCTTTCCCAGAGCAGCTGTCACCTTTCAGGCGCGGGAACGGGGCAGCTGCGGCCTGAAGTGGTCTCGAGTCTCTGAATCCAGGGGCCCGCGGCCGCCGGGAAGACTTACCCATTGTTTCCGGGCGTGATTCCTCCTCTTGAAGTACAAAATTAGCTTTTTCCGCATCGCCTGGTTTCTACGCAGGAGGGAAAGAGCAAACGGGGCATGTGAGGAAGGCAGGCTGTTGGTCTGTCCCTTGCCGTGCCGTTTTTTGAGGGGGAGTCCTACATTCACCCAATATTGGCTCCTGGTGAGACGACAGAGTCACAAACCGCCAACGTGTGTCCTTCCTCACTCCCCACCCTGAGGTGCCCCCACCAACTTTCAGGCCGAGAATGGTCACAGATGAGCGGATCAGCAGGGGGTGAGGCCTTGGTGGCTTCCTCCCCTCCCTCTGGGTGGCCAGCACCCACAGGTGCCTCCAGCCCCGCTCTGCCTGTCAGCCCACCTGCCCACAAGAAATGGGCCACAGCCATCCTCGGCCTCAGACCAACAAGTGGACGCAGCCAGCAGGACCCAGACCCGAGGCCTGCTGCCACTCAGGGGCGGGGGCTCATGTCTCGCCTTGGTGCCACCAGGCCAGTCCTACCCGGGTGCTGAGCGCTGGCTTCCAGGCACCCTGCCCTGCCACACAGGAGGAAACCCGGGCAGACGGGGACAGGTGGCAGGGCAAGTGCTGCCTCCTTCGGAAGCACCTGGGGGCCGCAGCCAAAGCCGAGAGAGCTGGAGCTTCTCGGCGATGCCAAGTGGGTCTCACGCAGCCCCTGCTTCCCGAGGAGGATGCAGGCGGTTCAGAGAGAGACACGGAGACAGAGGGACTGAGCAGCAGGGAGAGACACCATCACCCAGAAAATGAGAGAAGGAGAGCAAGGCCCAGAGCGGCTACCCGAGAAACAGAGAGAAAGAGACAAAACCAGGTACAGAGACCCAGAGACAGACAGGGAGACGGGTCTGGGAGAGGGGAGTGGGAAGGATGAACTGAGAGCCAAGGGAAATGAGGAGACCGAGAGCCAGGAAACGAGAGAGGAGAGCAGGACCCAGAGGCAGATAGAGAGAAAGAGCTGGGGACAAGGCTCAGAGGCAGATGACATTGGGGGAGCGAGGCCAAGGTGTAAGGATGGGGGGAACCCACCCTGCTTCCCGGAGGCCTAACACCCCTGATGGCCAGAGCCCCCCAATCTCCAACACACAAAGCAGGATGTGTCAGCCAACGTCCTCGGGCCGTGGGGGTACGGGCAGGCCTCGGGGGCCCACTGCGCCCCTCAACTTCCCCAAACTTGCCAGGATCCACTTTGCCGGGAAAGGGCTCCCCAACTTTCCCATGTTCTTGGCTGTGTCCAAAATCCATGAAAGCTCAAAAGTTGGTACCTGGGGCCTCATGCCCCCTATGGGCAAGACTCTCACCTGAGCCACCCCAAGACCCCAACCTTAGGTCAGGGCAGGAAAAGGACCGAGGGAAGAAAGAACCCAGGCAGTGAGGGGCCAGGAGGCCCCCCATCACCCCCACCTCGCGCCTCCTGAGCCTGTGCACCCTACCTGATCCACAAAGGGCTACAGACTCAGCGGGGGGCCTGGGCCCCCACTCCCTGCTCTCAAGCCCCCGAAATACCAATGAGCTAACCCTGATCTGCACGTGCCCTTGTAATTAGGAGCACAGGATCTCAGTGAGCCTGTGGGCACCCTGTCCTCTCTCAAGCCCCCCACGGAGCCCAGGTGCACTGAGAGACCCATGGCTCCCCGTGGGGAAATGCCATGCCCCCTAGCCAAAGGCCCCACTGCTCACATCAGCCCACCCCAGCCAGGAAAGTGCGCCGGGCCCAGAACCCTCCATTCCCTGTCAGGCATAGAACCGTGTCCCCCAAAAAGGCACACTCGAGTCGGAACCCCCAGTACGATGAACATGGTTCTGACTTGGAAGTGTGTTTAGCTAAGATGAGGCCAAATGGGATTAGGGTGGGCCCTTACTCCAGTATCACGGGTGTCCTCAGGAGGAGAGGGAATTTGGACACAGCGAGAAGACTGGCATGTGAGAGGCAGAAAACACCACAGGTACCCACGAGCACCCCCAGAACTGCAGATGGCGGGGGGAGCACACCCTGCCGACACCTGGATTTCCTTCCAGCCTCCAGAGCTGGGAGAGAATAGGATCTGTTGTTTGAGTCCCCCAGTCTTGGTTCTTAGTTACGGCAGCCCCAGGACACTGAGACAAGGGGCCTGAGCACTCCTTAGAAGCTCCCTGAGCCTCGGGATCCCCCCCACAAATGGGAGCAGCAGCACCTCGTGTTCTCCTCGGCCATTCAACAAATGCTGGGACACAGACGGGACGAGAGGGAGGTGATGCTCTAGAGGCCACACTGACAACAAATGGGGGAATCAAGGGAATTCTGTATTCCGGATCGTAAACAGGGTGGTAAAGGGAGGAGGTAGCTATTTTCGATCTAGAAGTCTGAAAAGGCCTTGCTGAGGAGACAGCCTTGAGCTGAGATCATCAGGGGGTTGCAGGTGCGGGAAGATGGGAAGGGAGGGCAGGCCAGGCAGAGGGCCCAGCGAGGCAAAGGCCCTGAGGCGGAACAAACCAGAGCATGTGAATAACAGACAGAAGAAGGCCCATGTGGCTGGAGAGTCTGGAGGAGAGGGGAGGAGTGGGGTCAGACGCGGCTGGCTGTGCAGGGCTTGCTGGGCCACAGGAGTCCTGGGCTTCAAGAAACAAAAAGGAGATGGTTCAGTAGCAACAAACAGGCCTGCACCGAGATCGTGGCTTCCAATCCCATTCTCCAGTAAAAGGAACCTGGGCTCCTTGAAAAATGGCTGATGCCACGGCTGGGGTGGGGAATACTCAGAAGAGCATCTTGCAGGGCTGGGAAGGAAAGATGGGCTAAAAAGAATTAAAATGTCAAAAGGAACCGAACCAACCAAAACAAGCTTCTGATGACCAAAGCTAAACCAAACTGAGCAACAAAATAAATAGCACTAGCACTCGATTATCACCCAAAGAATAAAATAAACGTCCGTGAGCCCACCCTGTTATAAGTGGTTGACAAAAGAAACAAATGGGGAGGAGGGACAGATCTCCCATAGAGAAGAATTCCAATTAATAAATGTAGAAGAAATATGGGAAATAGAAAACCCACCATTAGAACACCAAGTGAGACCCATGATGGATGCTCAATTGGTTGGCAAAACCCAAAAGAGAACCAGGAAATTTGCAAAGCCTCAAAGCATGCTCCCAAAACATGTGTTAGCCACTGCGGTGGTTTTCCGTGTGTCCGCAGATTCTTTGATACCCTCCCTGCAGGGGGTGGAGCTCACCTCCCCACCCCACGAGAGTGGGCTTCTACCAGGAAGGACATGGCAAGGAGAGAAAGCCGCAGACGCCACCTGAACCAAGGGCTCAAGGTCAACATCAGTCTCAGGCTGGCCTCACACAGCCCTGCTGTGCTGTGCGGACGCAGGCACTTTACCCCTGTGGAATCCGTAACCCCAGTTGTGAAACTTTGGTTGTATTATGTCCCCCCAAATGCCATGTTATTTGATGCAATCTTGTGGGGGCTGACGTATTAGTGTTGATTAGGTTGGAATACTTTGACTGAGTGTTTCCATGGAGATGTGACTCAATCAACCGCAAGCAGAACATTTGATTGGATTATTTCCATGGAGATTGGACCCTGCCCATTCAGGGTGGGTCTTGATTTAACCACCGGAGTCCTATACAAGAGCTCACAAACAGAGGAGCTCCGAACAACTGAGAGTGACATTTCGGAGAGCAGTTGCAGCTTACAGAGACATTTTGGAGACGGCAGTTCAAAGTAGACTTTTGCTAGTCTAGAGTTTGCCGGGCGAAACTAAGAGAACACCCCCAGATGCCTAGAGAGGAACGTCCTGGGAGAAAGCCATTTTGAAACAAGAAACCCGGAGCAGACGCCAGCCACGTGCCTTCCTAGCTGACAGAGGTTTTCCAGACGCCATCGGTGCTCTCCGGTGAAGGTACCTACTGTTGATGCCTTTGTTTGGACATTTTCATGGCCATAAGACTGTAACTTTGTAACCAAATAAACCCTCTTTATAAAAGCCAGTCCATTTCCAGTATTTTCCATAACCAGCAGCATTGGCAAACCGGAACACCAGTCTAATCCTGAGAAAACACCAGGCAAACCCTAATTGAGAGAGAGTCTACAAAATACTTGACCGGCACTCAAGGTCAAGACAAAGGCCAAGGAACTGTCGTGGCAACTCAATGCAAGGGGGGACCCTGTAGCAGAGGCAGGATGCAAGTGGAAAAACCCGGGGAGCTGATGGCAGCAGGCCAATATTATGACTTTCTTAGCTTGGGGAAAGGTGCCACAGTGCGTCGGACACCAGGGAAGCTGGGACTTGCTGTGCTATCTTTGTAACTCTTTCATAAATCTAAAGGTATCTGAAAATCAAAAGTTATTAAAAAGCAAGAGGGACCTGTTCTACCTTGAAATGCCAGGGTGATGATCACATTTAATTCACTCTGGTGCTCACAGGGGGTATAGAACAGTCTCAGCACAAAATGGCCCTGTCGCTGGGCACGGACAGCGGCTCTGTACACGGGAAGTGTGGCAGGGCGGGCAGGACACGCGCTCCTGTCTCCACGCACCGCCCGAGGGAAAGTGACCAGACTGTGTGAATTCTCTCTGGCTGATCTGGGTTTCTTTCCAAAGCAAGTACCATGCCTGGCACCCAGGTTACCCAGCTATTGCCAAAGAAGACAAATGTCAAGTGCAAAGGTGGCAAACTGGTGCAATCCACCGCCACAGCCTGCAAGGGCGTTGTGCTTTGACTGTGGTACTTTCTAAAAATACTGAACTTGCTGCCAGCATCAAAACCCAAGAGTTGTTATACAAAATGCTGAATGTGAAGCTCCTCTTGAGAAATCAGGCACACTGGCCATGCTGCCTCATGGCTGCAAGCTGGGAGCTGAGGCCTGGTTGCCTCTGTGAGCTCTCCATGCACCCCAATCCCCACCACTCTGTACTGCCTCACCCCTGGCCCTCTTGGCTCAGTTAACTCACCTTCCCACCTCTGCAGGCATGCACGAGTCTGTAGCCGCCCCCCCACAAGACACCTGGTTTAGGGTGTCCACTCATTCAGCATTCCCCAGCAAACATTTTTTGAGTGTTTCCTTTGTTCCAAGCAGTGTTTTTGGAAATAGAGATTCAAATGGCTTACTGCAGACAAATCCTTCTGCTGAGCTTCTGTCCAGGAAAAATGAGGAGTGCAGTCTCGAGAGGACACAGAATGGAGTGATGAAGGAGCCAATATGAGGACTTCATTGGTAGAAGCATTTATGAGGTACAAAGGGTACCAACTGTGCCCTAAAGAAGGCAGGGTTTCAAAAAAACACTATCTGTAAAAAAATAGAGGCCTCCCTGCCTGACACTGGACCATAAAAACAATCAGGAACCAGCAGGGAGAGAAAAGGAGACGGAAATTACATGACAGTCTGAGGAGGGTATGGCAGGGCCCTGGGTGGGCCTGGCCTTGGGGTCTATGGGGCTCTAGAAAAGGGAAGCTTGGGGCATGGGGGAGGTTTCCTGAAGAAAGGAGGTTTGAGCTGAAATTTGGGAGAAGTGGAGTAACGTGGAGGGCAGAGGGAAATGAGAACGCTGGGCTCCAGGGGAGTCAGGGGTGATGGCCAACTGGGGCAGAGGCAGGTAAGAAGGGGTGCTCAGGGACAGTCAGGCCCCCAACCACTGGGCACAGAGAATGGCAGCTCACGCAGGGGCCTGGATGCCGTCCCCACCCGGCACTGGGGAAGAGCCCACCCCATCAGGAGAGACGGGCGGTCTGGAGCCTCCTCTCGCCAGGCACCAAGCACCTTCCCACATGCTGTCCTGCTGTGACACAGACACTCCAAGGAGACTGTTTACTGAAGCAAACTGAGACTCAGAGGTGCCGTGAGGTGCCCAAGGTCTTCCGGCTAGCAAGAAGCACCACCTTGCAGACCCAGGAAGGGCAATGGGGAGTGGGGAGACCAGGCTGGTCTAGGAGTTTGGTTGTGTGACCTTGGGGAAGTCACCTGACATCTCTCAACCTCCAGAGCAAGAACTTTTAACAGGATAGTGGGTCCCATCTGCCTGCACAGCCCCAGGACTGACAGTTCCAATCAGCCAATGCCCAAATGATGGTGGAGGAGGAAAGAAATGAGGCTGCAGGACAAGAAAACCAGGGAACAGAAGAGCATCCCCGAGAGGTGGCCTTGGGAGAACATAAGGGGTTGGCAGGATGAGAGGAACAAGGCCAGGGAAGGCTAAGTGTCTAGCCAAACCAGCACCCGGGCCCCAGGCTCTGCAGGGGGGCAGGGCAGGGTGGCCATGGCACAAGGCACCCGGGCAGTGCCCACTGCCTATCCACGAGTCTGACCCGAGTCCCCAGTAAGCGTGGCCGCTAACCCCTGCCCCAGCTCCCCAAGGCCTGGGCAGGGGAGTACCTGGGCAGGTAACCCCACGGGGCACGGGCAGCCGCCCCCAGCCCCTTCCTTGGGTCGGGTGGTGAAAGGAGAGCAATGGAGGTGGGCAGAGGCAACTTCTGTGCATCTGAAAGTGCCAGCACGCCATGAACTTGAGCATGACCTGAAGTGTGATTGTGCAGCACAGCACTCAGACCCAGAGCAATGAAAGTGACAGCGCACACGGACCTCCCACCTGTCCACGATGACGACAGCAGGAGGGAGCAGGCCAGAGCAGGCAGGGTGACCAGGGGAAGGCTCCCACCCAGGAAGTAGGGCCCTCTGCCCCAACCGAGCTTTGGCCATCTTATTGCACTTACCGTGCTGTCGCGACATTACAGAGATCTGTCTATCTTGTGTCTCCACCACCAGAATGTCCGGCCTCAGTCAACGCTTCTCCCGAGGGCCAGAACAGTATCTGGTGCATAGTAGGTCTCCCTAAATACTCACTGAATGAATGAATCAATCAACCACATAAGTAGTAAGAAGAACCAAGAGAGAGTGTTTACTACGTGCCTGGCACTGAGTTCAGCATTTAAGATGTATAGCTCATTAAACCCTCAGCAGGCCTGTAAAGGCAGGGCATCTGTAAGATGGGGAAACTGAGGCACTGAGACATAGCGATTTGCCCAAGGGCACACAGCTAGTGAGACCTGCAGACAGAGCCGTGGCCAGGCCTGAGACCGTGATGTCCAGCCACACAGGGAGAGAGCTTGCGAAGGGGCTTCCTTTCCCTGGCACTAGCATTGGGCATGTGATAGTTTGTGGTCTGCCACATGCAGAGTCACAAAATACTGGTGCCAAAGCCGAGAAGGTGTGAGAGATGCAGAGCCTAAGTGCCTGAGCTCTGCAGCCTTACTGTGCAATGTTATCCACGCTTGGCTCCGTCACTTGCTTGGCAGCTATGACACCGCCGCTCAGTTCTGCTTTATCTAGACATGAGTCCAGTCTGTGAGTTTCACCAGCGGGTCTCCCTTCCGCCTTCCAGGGCTGCTGAGAAGGGAATTCCCTAACGACTCCCCCCCACCCTCCATGTTCTCCCTCTCCCTCCTGGCAGCGCTAGGAGACCCCCACCCCTGCCCCACTCCGTCCCCTGCCCCCAGGTCCCCAGGCCTCTCAGAAAACGGCTTTGGATTACGCACAGCTGCTCTCAGCAGCACAGTACAACATCAGTAAGTTGTCAGCAGACGAGCTTCACAAAATAGTGGTGGTACTAACTGTTTGTCACGTAGGCAGTCAATTTTCCTGGGTATTTTTATGTATCGATCCCACTTTTCTGCAGTCCTATCATTTGTCCTTACCCTATATTTACTCATTGGTGCTCTTCTCCCCAACCAGACAGTGTTCTAGAAGGTAAACGGAAAGGAGAAGCATCTCTTGTGTTTTGGTTTTGAGTGGCGAGAGTATGGCCCTGAGCTGTTGAGGAGAGAGATGGGGGTTGGGAGGAGGCCGAGTAATGCCTGAAATACGGTTTTATACTAATCTCCAAAAGATTAGAGTGAGTGAGAGAGACAGAGAGGGACGGAGGGATGAAGGGAGGGAGGGAAAGACGACTTCAGATACGGCCAGTGGCTGCCACAGGGTCCCGGGAAGCCGCCTCTGACCCCAGCCCAGGAGCGTGTGGCCCCTTCTTTTCCGAGCCCCAACCCCCCGGGACCTTCGGGGCTGGGCCCACAGACACCATGGAGGCAAGTGCATCTGGGGCCCGCCCACCAGCTCGCAGAGACCAGGCAAATCCAGTTACCCACGGAGGCTTGAGGACACTGCCATCCAGCTGACACCGCCTGTGCCCACCCAAGCCCAGCCCGCGCCCCCGTGCTACCCCAGCAGCACCCGAAAGCCCCTCTCCCCATCCCATACCACAACGCTCTGCTCTTTTCCTTTTCCACCAAACACAACCTACAGTTATCTCACAGTTGACCATCACCCTGGCGTTTAAGCCCATTTCTTCATCTCTCCACATCGTCGCAAGGGCTCAACTCTGGCACCCATGCTGTCACCCCCCTCCCTGACTTGTGCCCACCACAAATTCAATGACAAGCCCCTCACCCTCGCAGCGGAGCATGGACAGCTCGCCAGACCCCATGCTGAGTGCGTTACGGGGATGAATGAGTGAAGCAGCCCCAGAGGCTGGCAGCCACTTAGTCCCATGGTGCAGTGGGGAAACTGAGGCCTGTTCAGCACCATGTCTAGCAGGACAGGATCCCAGGTAGCCTGGCCTTAGAGCCCAAGCACACCCCTGGGTTAGGACAGAGGCCTGCGCCCGCCCCGAACTGCAAATACCATGCAGTAACATCTGGAAGATTCCAGGAGAGTGACCCACCCTCTCCGACCCCCCATCTGGGTTCCATGCACCCCCAGGGGCCCACCTGGTCTGCAAGGACCCCGACAGCGGCTCGGCCAATTCCTTGCTGAGATTACGGAAGGATGAGCCTGGGGGTCCCCCAACCCACCCGTCTCTAGGGGGCACAGCCGGCTGTTGGGTCCAGTCCCTGGGGACACCATGTTGCCCCTTCTGTCCCCTGCATCCCAGGCCCAGCCCTAGAACAGACTCAGGGACTAGGGGAACTGACTGGGTAGAAGGGCCCCAGTGAGCCCCCCATCTCCCCTGGGCTTCCCTGGCCACACAGAGCAGAATAAATGGGGTCCCCACCAACCTCACAGAAGCCCACGGGCACCCCACTCCTGCCAGTCACCACTGAAGGCCTCGGGACCCTGAAACCTGCCCCTGCCCTGTCCACCCCGTTACGGGTTGAATTACGTCCCCCCATGAATGGGACCTTGTTCTCAAATGTGATTTGTTGAGATGAAGCCAGACTGGATTCAGGTGGGCCCTAGTCCAACATGATAACCGACATCCTTGTGAAAGGGGGACAACTGGACGTAGACACAGACAGACAGCACCAGAGGCCACATGGAGATGGCGGAAGCAGAGCCTTGGGCGATGCAGTGCAAGCTGAGGAACGCCAAAGAAGGCTGGAGAACGTTGGAAGCTACAAGGGTCCAGGAGGATTCTCCCCAGAAGGTTCCGAGGGAGTGCAGCCTGCCGCAGCTCAGTCAGGGGCTCCCAGCCTCCAGAACCGACAGGCCTTCAAGCCCCCAACCGAGGTGGCCCCCATCTCAGGAGGCAGCTCCCCTTCCTCATCAACCTCAGCGCCACCCCGACATCCTTTCCCTGAACCCTCCACCCCTGCCCCAGGGGTCCCACAGGGCCCGACGGTATCACAGCCACCTCCGTGTGCCTGGATGGCCAGAGCAGCTTCCCTGATCCCCCAGGCCTCGCTCCCTGTGGTCACCGGAGGGAACCTCTAAACCCGAAGCCTGGTCACATTGGCCTCCCTGGGCGAACCCACCATGGGTGCACCCATGCACATAGGGGTGAGACCCCAACTCCTTACCAGGGGAACCCACGGTGCCCCTTCCACCCCCTGGAGCCACGCCGGCCTTCTCTGCGGCCCTGCAAGGCTCAGTCAGCCCTGGGGCCTCGGCACTGGCTGTCCCCCTCAGCTGGGACCCTCCTGCCCAAGCGGGCAACGTGCCAGCTGCCACTCAGCCCCCAAGTGTCGCTCAACCACAGGTCCTGCCCTCCCGGCTAGTCACCCCTCACTTCCTCTCCCCTCTCGCTGCTTGCTGTCTTCACGTGCTGTGTATTGCTGATAGTTTCTTATTTAACTTTCTTTTTTTTTCCTGTCTCCACAGCCTGGCTGAAAGCTCAGTGAGGGCAAGGGTCTTTGATTCACTGCTGAATCCCCAGGACTTAGAACCGAGTGGATGCTCAATAAACGTGTAGATGGATGGATGGACAGACAGATAGATAGAGGGATGCTCCTAGAAGCTCTGACTCACACAGGAACACCCTCCCCTTCATTCCCTAAACCAGCTGTGACAAGGCCCCGAAAGCCCCTACCCCTGCCCTCTCCCACCCCCACTCCTGGCTCCCCCACCCCCCAGCAGTGCCCCCAGGCCAGGCAGGTCCCAGGAAATCGCAGAAAGGAACCCAATGAGAAGACAAACCGCAGTGAGTCAGGGGAGATTTGGAGCCTGGGGAGTGAGATGCCCCCGAGGCTTGATGAGAAGCACGGCCACACGTGAGGTGGGGGTCCCAGAATCACACCGAGGGCTTGGGTGCAGGACCCTGGCCCCTTCCGACCCCCGCAGCCCCCAATGGCCACAGGCTAAGAATGACTCGGCGCCACCAATGCTGACGAGGAATCCTCGGCAGGTTGCCAAGGCCCTCCACCAGCAACAAGAGGCTTTCTAGGGTGCTCCAACGGGCACTGGGAGCTGCAGGAGAATGGCTACATTGGTCACTGGCACAAGCCTGGACTGGTCACACCACAGCAGAAACCAGAGCAGAAAGTAACTCTTGTCAACTAGCCTAGCACCAGAGGAGGCTGGAAAACCACCAGGAAATTTGTATGACCCGTGGACAGGGGACTCACCACTGCACACACACCCATCCATGCACCCATCAGGCCAGGGTACACTGCCCCCCTGAACCAGCTAAGCCCTGCCCTCCAAAGCCACACCTCAGAGGCCCGTACCCTCTTGCAATGCCCAAACCGGGACAGTTCAAGATTATGATCACAAAGGGTCTCACCTGCAACCTAAGCCCCTCCCAGAATGCTCACAACCACATGTTCCTCAAGGGGCCAAGGCTAAGCCCCATTTACCTCTCAGGGTCCCAGATCACAGTGGGGTTACCCCTCCTTAGCTAAGGAGTCTGCGCTCCTGTGAACCCTGAGATAAAGCCAGCCCCGTGCCGGGAGCTGCACTTCTGCTGCCGCACTCCCAGCTTAAAGACACAAAGCCACTGGCCTCCAGCACAGCACCATGGCCCCCGCCACCCGGCCCAGCCAACCCCAATCGGACACAGCGCTTGATGACATTTTCCCTACTGGCTTCTACCTGGGAAAGGGTACCATCAACTGCCATGTCTCACCTTGAGCAGCTTCCCCCACAGGGCTGGGCCACAGTGACCCTCGGTGCACAGATCCCAGGACACTTCCAAAGACACATGCACTGGAGCCCAAACCGGGAGGCCCCTGCTTGCCCCGGGACCTCTCGCCGTCAACTGGAGCCCCCCACCCCCCACCCATCAGCAGCTCCCTCCTGCCCTGTTAGCATGTGGAGCCACAGCCCCTCCTGCCCCCGCCTTGCCCGGATGACTCCAGCCCATCCGAGCACTCCCACACTCCTGCCCAAACCCTGTCTCCCCCACCCAGCACAGTCCTGGCTGGGGGCCCCTGATGGGCACTAAGCGCCCACATCCTGCCCCAGGCCCCCACGTGTCGGCACGGCTGCCCCTGAGTACTCACATTTTGATGTTCTCATGATACTGCCGGGTGTCAGACGGCTGGTTGTACAACGGCTGCAAAGGAAGACAGAGGGACGCACGTGAGAGCCGGGCCTGCCCCCTTGCACCCCTGCAGAGCTCAGTGGCCGGAGGCCCAGCCCCACCTCAACCAGGCAGCCTGCACCCCTGGCATGGAGGAGCCATCCACCAGCGTGAGCAACCAGCCGTTGGCAGGCACGAAACGCAACAGAGGGACCCAGGACGCTGCCCCCGCTGGGAACAGGCTGTCACTCTTTGGGCACGGAGGTGGGGACCAGTACCCCCCACCAAGGCCATTATGGCTGCTCCGCAGGGCAGTGGGCAGGGCTGGCTGGGAAGTGACTTCCACAGCCTGGGAACCAGAGTCCAGCGCACCCCTGGGACCAGCCCACACGTCCCCAGGGAGCTGCGATCAGCCACGGCCCCTGAACACGGGAAGACACTCCGCGTGGCTGGCCATCAGGGGAGCCCACGTGCACACCACCGCAAGATGCCACTTCACAGCCACCAGAGGACAGAAAGTCAAACAACACCAAGGGCAGCGAGGACGCAGGGTAGCAGAAAGGCTGGGCTTGGGTCCACGTGCCCTGGGGAGCAGCCAGGCTACCCCTGCTACAGTGAAGGTGCCACACCCCACGACCCAGCCACCCCACTCCCACAGGGGGCTGGAAATGCCCAGCGCTGGGTGCCAGGGGCACAGAGCATGCTCCTGCCAGCAGCAAACTAAAAGAAGCCAAATGCCAACCACGGGAAGAACAGAAATGGAAATCAGGACTCATTTACACCACAAACACTAGGCAGCAATCGAAAATGGGTGAACTACAGTCACCCGTAACAAAAGGGTAAAACTTCACAGGGTGCACAATTAGAAGAGCAGGTTGCAGCAGGTTTATGGTGACCTGTGGTTTCCAGTGACGTCGGCAGTGGGCCAAGTCCCGAGCGAGACACGCGTCTCTCCAGCCCAGGCAGAAGCGCCTGGTTAGGGGCTGGGGCACGACCTGGGCTGGAGCACTGGATCTGCCACTTTCTAGCTGGGTGGTCTGGGACGTGGTGAGGAGGAAACGGGGAAATGCATGCAAGGCCCCTGGGCCAGCACCAGCGTGCCTGCCTCTTTATCACCATTGGGTTGAAATGACTCGGCTAACAGCCCTGATTTTTCACCCCTCCCTGTCCCCATGCCCTTACTTTGGCTAACGGGACAGTAGTGAATGTGAAGAAACAGAAGCTCTCAAACGTGTGTCTGTGTTTCTGCTTCCTCTCCTGGACCCCCCGCGCCTGCCCAGAGCACAAGCCAGGCCTCCCAGAGGAAAGCAGAGCCGCCCCGGCCCCAGCTGAGCTAGAACCACCGGCCGACCCACAGGCTGACCGTGGACGCAAGAGTAAGTCAAGCAAAACTGCCCAGCCAACTCCCAGACTCCAGCCGCTAAATTTAGGGCTGTTTTGTTACAAACCAGTAGCTAACTGATGCCATTATCATCCCCATTTTAAAGATGGTAAAATTGACTCCCTGATAGATTACAACATTTGCCCACGGCCAGAAGAGATGGGCCAGATCCAGAATCTCATCTCCCCTGGCACTGGGGGAGGCCTCTGTGGCTCCCCTTCTACCCGGGTCTCTGCGTGTGTTTCTGTGTGTCTGGCTGTGTGTCTGCAATAGGAGTGCCAGGTACAGAGCGTGAGAGATCAATCCACAGACACAGGGCAAGGCCGGAGCCTCGGCGCAGGCCACTGGGGGAGGACACGGGGCGCGCAAGGCTCTGCCCTAGAAGTCCTCCCCGGGGATGGAGCCACACACACCTCCTGACACCTCAGACATCCTGATGAGCCCCGCCGATGGGGACACCCAGACAGCTTGACCACAGGCCCCAACCTGCCCCTGTCCCAGGGACAGGCCACCTAAATTTCAGTGGAGAGGGAGGGGCTGCCACAGCTCCGGGCAGCCCCAGGCCCAGGAGAGGGGCATCACCTCCAGCCTCGGCTTATGCCAATGAAGCCTTTCTCCCAACACCTTCTGAGTCCCCACTGTGGTAACTCACCACTGACCTCGGCCAGTTCCAGGCACCAAGGTCAGCTACTCCTGGAAACAGAGGTGTCACCCCTCGACTGCCACAGACTTTTTTTCCCCACACCGGGCCAGGCCACCCTCCCAAGGCTTCCCCGTCCCCATGCTGGGGGGTTGAATAGGAAGGGAAAGTGCACAGGGCAGCCAGAGTCTGCAGTAAGACTCAGTGCAGAACTTCCCAACAGAGACAAGGGGTAAGATGTTCCTGAAGACAGCTGAGAATCCTTGTCTCGGGTGAGGGACCCTGCGAAGATGCCCAGGTATATTCCAAGGCCGTGGACTCTGTGTTTCACTCTGGGTGGCTCTGCAGGGGCTTTCATGTGCCCCACATGCCAACCAACTAAAGGCCATGCAGGTGTGGGCATGGCTTCCAGACTCTGCTGCCAAGAACAGACCCTGAGCTCAGTGTGACCTTGGACAAATGACTTTGATAATCCAGGCCTAGTTTTCTCACCTGTAAAATGGGTGTAGAGCAAAGAGCACAGGGCTCACAGGCTTTCAGGCAGCCCAGGAATGACAGACTCGTCCCTCTGCCTGCTTTCATTTTTAAACACAGTGAACAGCAACGTCTCCACAGCCTCAGAGGGCCAGGAAGGGGCTGAGGGGCCAGAAAAAGTACAGACCCCAGGGAGCGAGGGATGGGCAGGGGAGAAGGGGTGCAGAACATGGGGGACGGGCGTCCCCTAAGCCCAGGGCCCTGACCCACCGAACAGGAGGGGAGGGAAGGCACTCTCACTGCTCACTCAGTGCAACCGGACAGAAAAAACCCTCTAGGCGGCCCTCAGGATTCGGGAGAACAGTGGATAAAGGCCAGGGGTTGCCGCCTCTACTCGGAGAGGCTGCCCCCCAGGAGGTTCTCACGGACACCCGCTGAGGTAAACTAGGCCCTGGGATCTGAGGGGAGACCCTGGGGTCGGAGCAGCCAGGGGGGTGCTGAGTGTTATCACAGCAATGGGCCCCTCAGGCAGCCATCTGGGACGGGGCCAACACGGTCGGCTGGTCAGTGCTGGGGCTGGGGCAGGGCACCACAGGAGCCTCCCTGACCCCCACCCTCACGTCCTGCAGAGGGGTGCACAAAGGCCAGGGGATCCTGATGTCAAGACCAGCTTCTGTCCTCACGGGCAGGTCCCAAAAGGGCGGCCATGGGGTGACCTTTAACCTTCACGCCCATGGAGCTGGTGGGGATACAGTGTTCTCCTGCCTCTGGAGACCTCGCAGGTTCCAGCGCCCTGCTGGGAGGATACAACAGCAAGGAGGGAAAACTGCCTCGCACAGACCCCCGAGGAGTCGGGCTGGGGAAGGTCACCGCCCGGTGGCCCACAGTTCCCAGCAGGGGCGCCCCAGGCCTGCCTCTTGCCTCCTCCAAATCTGTATGTCCCCCTCTAAGATGGGGCACCATGAAACAATCACAGGACAGAGAGAGCCAAGGGGAGAGGCCAAGCTAGATCGTGAGGTATGCCCATGAAAGAAGAGGGGGACTTGGAGAGAAAGGAGGGGGGACCCTTTAGGCTGGCGGGGTGACCGACAATGGCCAGGAAGCCGGGTGGATGGAGCTGGTAATAAATGAGGTGTCAGCCCAGCCCTGAGCCGCCCGGTGACACAATGTTCTTAAAATAACACCTCTGAACAGGAAGGAAACCGAGTGACTCAGAGCAGAGAGAGGTCAGGGCTGCAGCTGTGCCCACCCTCCTCCCGCGGGGTCCTGCCCAGGCTGCCCAGGGCCCCGCCAGCCTCCTGGGACCCCCTGGCAAGGAGGCGGTAGCCCCTCTGGCCACATCGTCCCAGGAGCCCCTGGCTGGCACCTCCCCCGCTATTTCCTTCCTCCCCAACACAGACTGCTCCCACAGCCCAGGCCTGCCTCGCAGGAGGGTCGCTGGCATCTGCTGCTCATCAGTGGCATCAGAACGTCGGTGAAGCAGCCGCTTCCTTGGTGGTCAAGTGCTCCCCAGTCATGCTCGGGGGCTGCGGACAGGAGGCATCCTGGGACCTGGAGCTGTGGTGCTGGGCGCAGACCTGCAGAGCCTGGCAGCCCCACTTACAGGACACCAACTCTCGGGGTGACCAAGGCAGAGGACAGGGCTCTGCAGGCCTGGCCGTCCCACCCCTTGCCGTGTGGCACTGGACAAGGCACGCCCGCTCAGGGCCTGTCTAGAACATGCAGCGGCAACACCGCCACAAGGCCTGACCCACGGAAGGGCACCGTCCCTGTGAGGGTCCTCCCCAACTAGAGGCCACCAGGCCAAGGGCCTATGGACTTTGCGAGGACTCTCGAGGATGGGCCACCAGGCATGCCAGATCTCGGCCATCTGTGCCACCAGCCCACATACAGCCTCTGCTCTGAGACCCCTAAACAGGCACCAACCCCCCTGTGAGGGAAGAATCAGGGTGCTGCGCCCCGGATCCAAAGCCTCTGAGAGCAGCAGGCCCCGGCTTGGCTCCCACTGGGTCCTGTTTCTGTGCCTGCACCCCCTGGACCTCCAAAAACAAGGACCTCTGCTCACTTCCCCACCCAGGGGTCCCAGAGTCTAACAAGGTCACGAAAGGGGAGAGGGGCACCTCAAGCCCAGAAATGGCTGGGCACTTCACCCAATCCTGTCATCCCATTTAGGAAACTATGGGGAAACTAAGGCATACAGCAGGTGCTGGCTGGCAGGGAAATGGGGTAGCCACTTTCGGAAATTCATTCCACTCCCAGGGATATACCCAGGAGAACTGAAAACACACCCACGCAGAGCCCTGTCCCCAGATGTGCGGCAGTGGTCACAAGGGCCACTGAGTGGGAGCAGCCCAAGCACCAACGCCTGGTGGAGGGACAAACAAAATGTGGTCTCTGAAAGACGGAACGTCATCCAGCCACGGGAAAGCATGAAGCTCCGATACCTGCTACACCGGGATGAGCCTCAAAATCTTGCTGCTGCCTGAAAGAAGCCAGGCACAAAAGGACAGACACCGTGTGACCCCACTTCTATGAAGCATCCAGGAAAGGCAGATCCGTTCGGACAGAAAGGAGATGCGAGGTTACCAGGGGCAGGGACGGGAGGCAGGAGAGCCAGGTGACGGGTAAAGAGCCAGCTTTCTTCTGGAGGTGATGAAAATGTTTCAAAATTGGCTACGGTGTTGGTGGTACAAATCTGAAAACACTCAAACCACTGAAGTGTACACACTCAAGAAGGGTGACTTGTATGGTATTTGATCGTTTTTCATTAGAGCTGTTTAAACCAAAGCAGCAGTTCCTTGCTAGAGACTTCCCAGAAATCAGGCCCAATAGGGGAGTTGAGATCCCAGGCATGGGGACCCAGGGCTGTGGGCAGAACCCGACAGTGCATCTGCAGGCCGGGGAGAAGCCGGGCTCTGCCATGGGAATGTGGGGGTCACCATCACCACCTGTCCCTGCTCCCTGGGAAGACGGGGGCACAGTGGCAGGCAGGCCACTCACAGTTCCCAGGCTGGGGAGCAACGCTCACTGCAGAAAACCGAGCAATCCAGAAAAGACTCTGGGCACAACAGCTGGGCTCTCTTAACTCCAACTGTGCACAACTGCTGAGTCCCTGGCTGCGGGCCACGGCCTGGGCTAAATCAGCCTTTGACAGGCACCGTTCCCCCTTTACCCTCAAAAAGATCTTTGGAGAACGTACTACAGTCTTCCCCACTTCATTGATGAGGAAAATGAGGCCCCGGGATGCAATTCCCTTTCCAAGGCCTCTCAGCAAACCCATGGTGGAGCAAAACTTAAATTCAGGCTCTGAAGGCACAACAATATACTTCCATCCCATGAGCACACGGGCACACACTCCTAGACGCCCCGACATGTGTGAGCCGTCTCACGTCCACCTGTGTTCAGAAGGGTCAGCAACATCCCCACCCACTCCCATGGCTGCCCTCCCCTGCTCGGTGCCACCAGCTCAGAGGGTTCTGCAGAGGCGTCTGCTATCACCCACCCCCGGGGGGGCCCCAAAGGCTGCAGCTGGGGGTGCCAAGCTGCCTCACCTCCTGTATTCTGATGACACATGAAGGTGAGGGGCACCTGAGAGAGAAGACAGCGAGAGTCTGCTCCCTACTCCACCAACGGGGCACCTCCCAGTCAGCAAAATGGCAATGGGCACAGTAGCGACCACAACAAATAACTGGGACGACGATGACAGCCACTACCCTTGGCACTCACCATGGGCCGGGCATGACTCGAAGTGCTCTACACAGATTAACCTGCAGGCCTCACCTCGACCAGTGGCTCGGGGTCAGTTATCAGAATCCCCCTTGCACAGAGGAGGAAACTGAGGCACAAAGAGGTTACATACCTTCTCGGGGTCACTCAGCTACTAAGTGGCAAACCCGGGAGTTAACGCAAGTCATCTGACTCAGAGCAGGGGCTTTTTGGGCTGAGTTAGGACAGACGGGGTGCCCCACCTCCCCCCCCAAACCCCACAGCCCAGTCTGGCCCACCCACTCGCTATCCGCCAGCCCCTCTTATCAGGGGGTACACTTCCTGCCTCCTCTTGCCAACTGGTGACTTCCTCCTCCCACTCCCCAGTCACCTGCCGCCACGCCCACCTCTCCAGCCCCCACCCACCAAGGCTCCCACCCTGTACCCCAGCTCACCAGCTCCACCTGGGGCCCCAGGCCTTCCAGGATCCGATGTGCAGCTTCTGCCTTCTTCTGCAGGGCGAAGGAGAGAAGACGGAGGCGGGGAGGAAAAACAGAAAAGATTATAAATAGAGGCCTCACCGAACAGCGGGCAGCTGCCCAACCTCACACTGATCCACAGCCCGGGGGGGGGCCGGGCGGCCTGGGTACACCAGCTCTGAGCCCTCCCCAGGCTGGGAAATGGCACAGAGGGGCCGCAACACTCCTGCGGCGGCCTTGGCAAGCCCTGCCAAGTTTCGATTTGCACCGCCACGCCTGCTCCCCAGTGCCCGGCTCCCCCGCCAAGCCCCCGGGCCTGCTCCCCAGGGCTCAGTGATGTGGGCACACACTCCTCCTCGCCAGCCCACGGCCGAGACTGTCTTCCTTCGCCTTGGAAGCTGGTTGGGTTGTCTACAATTGCCTCAGAGCTGGTGCAGCCAGCGCGGGAGGGAGTGGGGAGGAGGAGGAGGAGGGAGGGCGAGAAAGAGACTCTCAGTGATCCCCTTTCTAGGATTCTTGTGTTTCAGATCACGTGGCCTCTCCGGGCTGCCCTGGGGCCTCCCCGCCTCCCTCCCCACTGCACAACCCGGACTTAATAGGAAAACAGGAATATGTGGTGGAGAGGCTCGGAGGCCCGGCCCCGACACCACCCCCGGACCCCCAGCCCCCCAGCCCCCCAGCCTGGGACACCAGGCCAGCCGAGGGCTGCCAGGGAAGCTGGGGTGGGACTGAGCAGGTCTTGGCACCAACAGTCGAGCTGTCCAAGGATACTCAGACTCTGCACATTGGAAAATGGGGTTCACGCAGCAGGACATGCGGGGATGGCCTGCATACGGGGGTCCCAAATCTGGGGAAACCATTCGATACCTGGTGTGGGCTGGGGAGACAGGCCAAGGAAGTCACCCTCGTCACATCAAAACCGTCTCCCAGTGATCCCTGAATCCAAGCCCACTTGGAGTCGGGGGTCCCAGAGCCCCAGCGAGCATGGCTGCAAGGGGAAGCAGCTGCCCCGGGATCTCGGCCTCACTCCTCTTGCATGTGGGTGGGTCGAGCGGGCACCTAGAACTCACTCTGCCTAGAGCCCCGGGCCCAGCCCACCCGGGGACACAGCCATGCTCTCGGCCCCCCTTTGTCTGAGCTGGAACCCTAAAACCAGCAGCCTCAGAGTGTGGCAGGGGCTGGGAAATGGGGTGGGGGGATGGTTACTTAACAATGCCCATTTTATTGAGTGCTTGCTATGAGCCACGCACTGGGCACACGGCATTACTTATTAAACCATCAATCCCACAGGGGTCCGATGTGAGGCAGATACAAGTCGCTCCATCTTACAGATGAGGAAACTGAGGCACGAAACGATGACAAAAGGAAGACTCTTATGTCTCCAGGCCCCACGAGGGGAGAAAGCGCAGAGCCACATCCCGTCCAGGGGCCCCCAGGGGCCCCCTCGATGGCCACCACCGACCGTGTGGCCTCAGGTGCACCCACCACACGGCCCTTTCCCACTGGCCAAGCCCATCCCTGGGTCTGGGATCTGGCCAGGGCCCCACGGAGGGGGCTCAGGAAGCCCCCACCAAATCAGCTACAGTGGATCCTGCCCTCAGCCACAAGGGTCCTGAAACAAGAGGGCCAGAGGGAGCCCCTGCCTGACTTGCCAAAGCCAAGGGGGCCCCCAGGCTGCCGGGTGCACCCCGAGTAGGCAGCCCTCCAGTCACATCCCTGCAGGCCTTCCCCAGCCTCCCCTTCTAAGCTTTGTGGTCTCTGAAGACGCAATTTAATCAATACTCCAAAAGGTGAGCACCTACCAACATTTCCCAGGAGAAACCGGCCATCAGTCCTGCAGCAACGGCAATATCGGAAGGGCAGGATAACAGCACAGTGGTCGGGGCGAGGGCCCTGGGCCAGCAGCCTGGGTCCAAACCCACCTGCGGCCAGAAGGACTCAGTCTCCTCCCCTGTAACAGCAGCCGCCACCTCAGGCAGCTGTTAGGAGAACTAAACGAGCTGACGCGGAAAGTGCTTTACAATCAGGACCCGGCACGTAGCAGGCACTGTGTAAAGGGTGGGCTGTTACCATTACAGCTGACAATAATAGCAAAGGCCCAGCAACCCTCCCTGCTCCGAGTTCTCCACAAGCTGCGCACACTTGAATTCTCACGAGAACCCCGTGCAGAAGCTTCTATCGCCAGCCCCAGTAACAGACGAGGAAACCGAGAGTCGGGTTACGCAACCAGCCAGGGCAGCAGGTCATGTGGCAGCCTGCCCCTGCCCTGTTCCCACCCCACCCTGTCTTCTCCTGCCCCGCAGGGCCTCCCCCAGATGCCCAGGGCTTCCTCACCACAGCTGGCTATTGCCGGCCAACATCCAGAGTCGCCTCTGCTCCAACCCTTAACGAGCCGCTTTGCCCCTCTGGGCCTCAGTTTCCCCATCTGTAAAATGGTTGTGTGCGCTCACCCAGGCCACCAAACTCCCATGAGTTTTGCAAGGATGCCCCGGAAGGCACCAACACCATGCAAATTTGACAGGCGCATTGTCACCTTCCTCGTAAAGTCCCTCTTCAAACAGAGGGGGGCCTGGCGGCAGATCATGGCGCTGGGCCACAGCTTCCAGCCCACATCGAAAACATCCTCCCACCTCCTCAGCCGACCGCCTCCTGCCACCCCGAGGACTGGATCTACGTTCGCAGCCAGTCCCCTGCGGACGGCGCCTGCCTCTCCCACTGGCCCTTGCCTGCCTCTGGGCCTTGGCGCTTGCCTACAGGAATATAAGCCTCTCAGCAGCCTGCCAGGTGGGTGGGGGGACTACAGTCACCGTCCCCACTTTATACAACTCAGAGAGGTCCCCCAACTAGCAATTGGCCAAGCCAAGATTTGAACCCACAGAATTCCAGGCTAAATCTCAAATCCTCCTACTCGAAATTCCTTTTCCTGGTTCAGCCAACTCCCTTCCACCTGCAGTGCCTCACCCCTAGCTACCCCAGTATTTCCATGGTTCCCATCTGCTCGTCTCTCCTGGCCACCCCACCAGGCTCACCCCCTCAGACTGCCCCCCTGCCAGGTTACCCGCCTTCAAGTGCCGGCTCTAGGCTTAGTGCAGGGCCTGCCATCCAACAGGAGTGCAAACGTTAGCTCCCATCTATCCTCATCCTCACTGGGGCACGAGGCCAGCTTGCAGGGGGAGTGAGGATGTGCTGGTTAAAAATGAACTGACCCACCCCGGGGGTGAGCCAGGAGGAGGCTGGGGCTGGGCCGACACCCGCTGGCTGGGAGGTTAGAGGTCAAGGGGACTGGGTCGTCCACCCCAGCGTCCTGCAGGCCCCAGCCCCAGCTCAGCCTCTGGCTGTCTCACACACTCCTGGCATTCGGGGGTCCTCCCAGCACCCAGGGCTCACATGCAGTAAATGTCAGCTTATTGACCTGGGCCCGTGAATCTCTTTCATCATACTGTGAGCACTTCTGGGCCTGGGTCGTGACCCGTGTGCAGGCAAGGAGACGGAGCCACAGGGGGACAGTGCTGGGGCTGTGGGCTGGAGTGGGGGCAGGTGCCGGAGTCTTGGAGCTGCCCGGGTGGGGGCCTACTCTGCAGACAAGGAGGGTGAGCTTCGGGCTCAGCCAGAGCTAGAACGTGGGCTCCCGGGACAGGGCGCTGGGTCAGGCTGCCAGGTCCTGCCCCTGCCCCAGAGGAAAACTGTGATCATCTGGGCATACACATGTGTTCATGTGTACACATGTGTTGGTTGTGTGAGCACATGGGTGTGTGTGGGCATATATCTGCTGTGTGGGTGTACACAGCTGCATGTGTGTCCACGTGAGTGAGTCAGCCTATGGGCACGCATGCCGTGATTTGCATTCATACATCATGCATTTGCATGTGTTCCCATGGGTGCACACATGGCAGGCAGTATGGATGAGTGACAGTGTGCATGTGTGTACACGTGGGTATGTGTGAGCTGGTGTGGGGACACATGCAGAGCTTTGTGTTTATTGAAGAGATACATATCCACGGTCCCGCAGGGCTGCAGTGCCCGCAGGCTCCTGTCTGCAGTGACAACAGCCTTTTGTGCCCAGGCACAGCTCCCTGGGCTCTCTAGCTGTCAGGACCCCGGAGTCCCCTGGAGGAGTGAGCCCCACCCCGACCCCCTGGTTACAGTGGGAGCCTGGACTCCATGAGCCGCCAACAAGAGCCCCTGTGATGGGCAGAAGCCTCGTGTGAAGCTTGGGCTCCAGGGTTCAGGGCTCATCCTCTGGAGCTGAGCTGGGCGGCCTCAGGCAAGTGACGTCCCCTCTTGCGCCCAGCTGCTTCCCCTGGCCTGCCCTGCTCGGTGGTCAGAGCAGAGACCTCAGCTCCAATGGCCGGGGCACAGGTGGGGATGAGGGGGAGGAGTTCCAGCCATACCTTGAGAGGCATCTCATCCTCCTTTCCCAGGTGGGGACTGGGTCCCCCAAAATGCAGCCCAAACTGCTTCACACTGTGAAGCACCTATTGCCATTGGTGATGTAACAGTCACTTTTGCCCGACTTAATGCTAACCATGTTGCATCAAAGCCTTCCTCTCTAGATGCTTAAAATCTAAGACAAGAACTCGGACCTTAGTCTCTGATTTCCTCTGCACTCAGTGATCTGAGGCCTCCGCTGTTCCCCGTCCTGTGAATTCGAAGACACTGCATTAATATCCTTCTACTCTTTCTCAATAGTTCCCATTTTTGTAGACCTAGCCCAAGCACCGCCTCCACCACGAAGCTCACCTTGACTGGCCCACCCCCAGGGATACCCACGGCCCTGAGTTCCTGCCGTGCCCACCACCTGTGCCTCACTGTTCAGCCCTTATCTATCTGTCCTGCACTATTGTTTCACCCAAACTCCCAAGTGTGGGGATCGCCGAGCCTCCATCACTAGCCCTCCACACGCCACTTCAAAGCCCACTCAAGTCCCGCTGCCCATGTCCCTGTGCCATGGCCCCCCACAAAGGCCTCCTCCATGCCGACAGCCAAGCTGCAGCCCCCATGGCAGGCCCTCTTCCCAACCCCCATGCCACTCTGGATGGGCCCCAGCCCTGCCTCCTGTGCCCACCTCTGCTGGTGGCCTGCCCCCTCCTCGCTAGCCAGGCCTCCTGTCCCCACCTGGGCCCCCTTGCCCAGCCCCTTCCCACACGGGCAGCTCCTGGAACCACCTTGCTCAGCCGACTCCCCTCGGCCTACAGCCCCCGTTGCCCTCTGGCACCTCGGCAGTGTGCTCTGAAAGGCTAATGAGTGGAGTTCAATGCTGAGAAGAGCCAGGCGGGCCTGCCCAGCGGGGATGCTACAGTTTCCGGCCAGCACAACGTTCCAAGACAGACCCTCGTCCGCCTCCTCTCCAAGGAACCAGCAGGGAAGGCAGGCGGATTAAAATTTTAATGCTATGGATCCCCCAGGGCCAGTAAATTCTGGCTGCTCCTGCCAAAGGCAGCTGGGGGCCTCCCGCCCACGGCCTCCCAGCCTCTTACACTGAGCCCAGGCAGAGGGAGGGTCCCCACTAACCTCCTCCAGGACCACATCCAGAAAGCCAGGGCTGTGGGGAAGGCCACGGACATGCCATCTCCCCCTACCCCTTGCCACCATTCATTCATTTATTCATTCAACAGATATTTCCCGAGCACCTATTATGTGTCGGGCAGTATTCAAGGTGCTGGGGACACAGCCATGATACGGGACAAAGACCTCTGCCCTCATAGGAAACAGAACAAACGAGTAAAATGCATGTCGGGTCCCATGGGTCCCACGCTCAGGAGAAAAATAAGCAAGAGGTCTCAGGAGCACATAAAAGGTCAAAATGGGACTCGCTGAAAAGGGGCACTGGAGAAAGAACAAAAGGCCAATAAGGGTGACTGGGGGGGGGGCCTCCAGGTGCAGTGAACGGCAGGTGCAAAGGCCCCGAGGCCAGAGCATACCTAGGTGTTTGAGGAAGAACAAGGAAGCCAGTGGGGCTGGAGAAGAGGGAGGGGAAAAAGGAGAGAAAGGGAGTTGGGGGCAGGTGAATGCAAAGCCCCTCAGCTCAGTGACCCACACATGAAGAGCAGGGGTGCAATTCTCACTGTCTCCTGAGGGGCATCCCCAGTGCCTGGAAGAGAGGCAGGCACAGAGTGGGCTCTCAATTTGTAGTTGCTGAGCGAATGAATGAATGAAAGAATGAATGGTTCGGTGTGACGCGCTCAGTGGATCTGAACTTACCAGGCTCTTAGGCTCAAGAACCGAGTTCAAGTCTCTACTTCACTACTCACTAGCTGAGAGGCCTCAGGGAAATTGCCAGAGCCTCAGTTTCCTCGTCTCTAAGTAAAGGGGTCCAGTGACTTCCGTCAGGATGGAAGTGGGCAGAGACCCCCAGGCTGAGTCCCTGGGGGAGGCGACTGGTGCTCAAAGTGCCCTGGGACCCCAATGTGAAAACCACCAGTCTGGGGGTGCAGTCCGGCTGCCCGTGTCTGACCAGGGTTCCCTCCCCTGTCTCTGATACCCCCTCTGGAGAAGCCCCTCCCCATTCTCAGTCCATGGGGTGGGGTGGGGATGGGGCTGACTCCACCCCCGGTGTCCACGGGTGGGTTCGCAATCCAGCCCTACCTAACTGATCGGTGTAATCAAAACCCCGGGCCCCCATATTGGCTCAGAAATGAGTATGTGGCTCCAGCCAGCCCTGAGAATCAATCCTGGGATTACCACCAACATAATTTGTAAATAGGAGATTTCTATCTTCTCTGAAGGGGATGGCTGGGCCTGGAGCTGCTGGCAACCGTTTTCCTGTGTCCTGGCACACCCTGCCTGAGGACAGTTTCATTTCAGCACCTGGATCCAGCCATACCTGAAGCAAACTACCGCCAACTTTTCATTACAAGACTCCGACAGTTTGAGCTGAGTTTCTGTCTGTTGTATCCAAGTCTCAACTTACTGGACCCTTCCTGGGATAGCCCTTTACAGTTTACAAAACCTTCCAGCCACCACCTCAGTTATATAAACTCCACGACCTCAAGAAAATGGCCAGGAGCCCAGAGCAGCAGAGAACTGAGACTCAACCACACAGCTCATCAGGGCACAGGCTGGACTGGAACCGTGCCTGCTCTCCCAACCCAAGGATCAGGGAGGCAGGCAGAGGTGCCTGCTGTGGTGAGCCTCGAGGAGCCCCGCCCTCGTCCCTTCCACCAAGAGCTCCAGGAGCCAGCTGAATATTGGCTCCAGTTCCCAGCCTCCACAATCCCTTGCTGTGCAATCTCAGGCAGCAAACCTGCCCTCTCTGAGCCTTGGTTTCCTTAAGAGTAAAATGGGGAGAATGATACTCCCTACTTCATACAGATAGGTGAAGATTAAATGGAGTCATGCAAAACACAAACTATAAGTAGAAGAAATAAAGAACAATGGCACTGACAATGATGTCACAGCAGCTAACACCTGCTCAGTGCCAGGCGCTGTTCTGAGGGCATCCCATAATGCCCTACTCCAGCCGTGCGGGGAGGTGCTATAACAGGCATCATTTTATAAGTGAGGAAAATAAGTTGCAGGGAGCTTAAGCTGCCCACAGTCACAGAGCCGGGAAGTTGCAGGGATGGGATTTGAATCCAGGACACCTGGCACCCCAGCCCTCAATGCTAAAAACACACATGGCACTGGGCTCTCCCACTGTTACAAATGGTATCAGGGTCATTTGGAGTGGAGATCAGGGCACAGGAGAGTGATCTGCCCATCTGTACCCCTGCCCCACAAAGCCAGCACATGGTCCCCAGCCCCAGCTGGCTCCGTCTCATCCTGAATCATATTGCTGCTCTAAGAGGCGAAGGAGTAGCCAAACTGGTTGGTCTGGTAGCTCCCCGCCAGGGGCTGCTCCCACTGGCACCAGTTCAGAGGCCCTGGAGCAGCCATCCAGGCTCCAAGAACACCAGAAGCCCCCGCCCCAACCTGTAGCCTGGGCACTGACCCAGCCAGGGGCAGATTCCACAGCGGGGGCAGCTGGGCAGGAGGGGGACCAGAAGAGCTGAGACTGGGAGGGCAGGTCCCCCCATCTGTCACACTTCACCTCAGGACCCATCCCTCTCTGGGCCTCAGTTTCCTCATCCATAAAACAAGGGAGTAGGACTGAACAGCCACAGACTCCAAGCACATTTGGAAAAAGCCCCCTTTCAATCATGGATCCTGAGCTGGCAGAGGCCTCGCTGGGATGATGGGCTCAGGGCCTTACCAGACTCCAGGTTTCGCCTCGGCCCTAGACACCCCTCGCTCCCCTCCCAGCCCCTCCAGGCACCCAGGACCCCCAGACTCCCTCACTGCCGGCTACAGGCCCTGGTTTCTGGGTTTCAATCATCCCAAAGGCCAATGGAGACCAGGGCTACGGAATCAGGCGCTGCTGCCTGGCATTCCAGGGGTTCAAATTCCAGGCCCACCACTTCCCAGCTGTGTGACCTTGGGCAAGCTACAGAACCTCTCTGGGCCTGTTTTTTCCTGTGTGAAATGGAAACTACCCTCCTATGTCCACTACGTAAAGACCTGGTCCCACTGCCTGACAGAGGAGCTGCTCAATTCACATTAGCTGCTTTTGTGACTTTTATTGTGACCGGCTTCTGCATTACAGACATTGCCTCTGACCGTCTAAAATGACTTCCCCCCGCCCCGACCCCCAGCTGAACCCCCAGCCCTGGTGCTCCTCTGCCACCTGATACCCATGTTTTCACACTGCGTCCTGCAGGCTGCACCCACGGCCCATGCGCCTGGGCAGGACTGTCCCCTGCAGCCACACCACCCCATCCCACCTGACAGCCCGAACAGGGGGCAGCAGAGAGCAGCTGCCCAGCAGGGGGAGAGGGCCCAGGGGACCCGGGGGCTTACCCGGTTCTCGTCATAGATGATCTGCACGAGGCTGCGATGCTTGGACTCGATGGGCGGCGGCGACACGGGCTTCTCAGGCTCGGGTGGCTTGGCAGCCTCCTCCTCCAGCTGTTGCTGTGGAAGCAGGGAGGGCGTGCGTGGTGAGCAGGGAGAGAGGCGGTGACGCAGGCACCCCCGCAGCAGCGAGGCGGCCCCCTCACCGCGCGGACCGCTGGCCGCGCACAGGAAGTCAGGCTACTAACCATTTCCTCTGAGTCAGCCCCGGGGACTCCGCGCCCTGCAGAGGCCCCTGCTCCCCTGGGGACGGGCCCAGCCCAGGGCCTGCTCCAGCCTCCCGGGTGCAGAGCCCATCTGTGCGATTTTCCAGCTGAGCTGGGGCAAGCAAGCAGCTTGACCTCTCTGTGCCTCAGTTTCCTCACTGGTAAAATGGGGCTGACCACAGTGCCCCCTCATAGGGCCGGGGTGACATTAAATGAGCTGGCCCACACACAGCACACCATGGTGGCCACAAATCCCAGCATCGTCAGGGTAGGCTGTCTGCAGGGGGGGGGGCATCATTCTTCTCATCTGGGAAACTGGGTGACTAAAGTAGTCTGGCGAGGGTCAGATGAGCTAAGCAGGCAGGGCGCCCACCCACACTGAGTGCCCAATAAACAGCCACATCGTCATCATCGTCATCGTCTGCCCTGCGGTCATCACACTCAACCGCCCTCCTCCAAACATCTCCGTGAAGGGTGTCCCTTAGGGACACTGCTTTACACCAAAACAGGAAACCACAGACCAGAGAGCTTAAGACACCGGCCCGAGGTCACACAGGAGGCCAGGTCCAAGCTGCAATGTGACAGGGCATCACAAGAGACCCCGGCACTTCCTCTCCACTTGTAAGGCTCACCGCTGGGACCTGACCAAGGAGCAGGCTGCCACCAACCCAAAAAGGCAGCCGAAGGAGGGGAGCACAGAAAGAGCCAGAAAACCCAGAGCTGAACTGAGCTGCCACAGTCCCACAGTGACGCCTGGTGGGGTCTCTGGAAGAGCAGCCAGCACCAGGAAAACATCACCACCCCCCAGAAGTTCAAACCAAATAAATGCAACCTGAGAAACAGAAGAAGTGCACGGCCAGAAAGGGTGGGTGGAAAGGAGCCTCTTTCCAACTACTGAAGGCAGTCCTCCCTCAGTCCTCCACGAAACACCTACAGCGACCCAGCTAAGACAGTGACTCCGAACTCTGCCAGGCCTGCGTTCAGACCTTGGCTCCAAGGCTCACGCGCTGTGTGTCCTTGGGCAGACTGCTTGCCCTCTCTGAGCCTTGGTGTCCACCTCCGCAGGCTGTGTGCAGGTGAAAGGGGCATAATGCACAGCAGGGTGCCCCTGGCTTCTGGCCTCAGCCACAAACACACGTGAGTGACCTTTAGCTTCAGTCTTGTCCCAGAGCCAGGGACAAAATCAATGACAGACAAACCATCTGCGAATGAGCGTGGCAGTTCCAACAAAACTTTACAAAAACAGGCAACAGGCCGCACCTGGTCCACAAGCCTGTTGTTTGATGGCCTCTGGCAAAGAGGACAGCTGGGGGTGAGAGCTCCTTTCACGGGTTGGGGGGCTCCCTGTGGAGGGGACAGCAGAGCAGAGACAGTGCTGCACAGGAGGGAACCACTGAGCAGCTGGGGAAAGGCATCCGGGCACAATGAGCAGCCAGTGCAATGGCACTGTGCTGGGACAAGTGTGGCAAGGAGAGGGGAGGAGGGTGCCAGGCAGGGCCAGTGCAGGCTGAGGGGGTGGGACTGGGTGTGAAGCTCAGTGGAAGCTTCCGGGTCAGGACTGGATCCCCAGGACCACGCCTGGGACCTTCTGGCTCTGCCTCTCCAGATTATCAGCAACGCAGAGTGCAAACCTGGTGGACCCCAGGGCAACAGGCCCTAAGGAACGTTCTGGGGGATGGGCCATAACCTCGTTCTCAGGGTGCCAGAGGTCCATGGCTGCTCCTGCTTCAGGGTTCCTGATTTATTTGTTCACAACTCCCCCTGCTTCCATTGTGGTGTCAACCGGATTCCTTCCGGTCATACCACCCCCCCGTGCTGCCCTGGTGTCCGTCAGGCTTGGGGCACCTTTTCCAAGATACCTGAGCCCATCATCTCTGCCCCTAGGGAGGCCCGAGCTCGGGCTCGGCCACATTGAGCTGCTGCAAAGCAAAGCCCCATCCTGCTGAAACCCAGAGCCACCAAGGCCCACGGAACCAGCCATGGAACCAGGCCACAGCCAGCCAGAGAAGGGTTTGGGTTTCTGGGCAAATCACCAACCTTGAGGGGTGGGCTCCCAATAAGCTATAAGCTGGGGATGGGCACGTGCACGGCCACTCAGCCCCCACATGCAAACACAACTGCATACCCAGCTGGACGCCTCATCCAAGAGGTGGGGCCTGGAGGCTGGGCCAGGGCTGGAGCAGGGCCGGGGGCAGGGGCGGTGGGGAGGGGCTGCAGGCGCTGATCGCTGCCCCCAGGGTGCCGGCTGACCACGCAGGGCTGCCAGAAGGCTGCTGCACCGAAGGCCTTCCCACTTAGGGACCCCTGGGGCACCTCCAAAAGCAACCGAGATTCTGCCCAGAGGGCCTTCCCATTGCCTGATTTCTATTACTTCATTCATTCATTCAGTACTCCTCTTTGCCAGCCACATTCCAAGCAGTGGGGCAAAGCAATGAACGAACTGGACAAAAAGCTCTCCCCTCCAGGAGGAAAGACAGTAACAAAGAAGCCAAAGTGCACCCCACATCAGGGGGTGACGAGCGCTCGGAAGAGAAAAAGCAGAGAAAGGCAATAGTGACTGGCAGGGAGAAGGCTTTTCCAGGCAGGGAGCCAGAGAGGCAGCTCCGAGAGGTGAGCCACAGCGGAGGCTGAAGGAAGAGGGGTCACATATTCCAAAATCTGGGGGAACAGCGTTCCAGGGAGGGGGACTAGCCCATGAGAGGGCCCTGCAGTGGGAACAAGGCTGGAGTGTTTGAGACATGTTGCAAAGCCAGCACAGTGGGGGCAGAGAGTGGGCAACAGGCAGGACAAGAGGGCAGAGCACGCCGAGCCCTGAGACGCTGTCAGGTTCATCCTGAACAGCCGCGAGCATGTCAATCTTCACAGCCACCCTGCGAGGAAGGTCCCAATGGCATCATGTCACAGATGAGGAAACAGAGGCTCCAGGAGGGCACTTCACACACACCCCCTCACTGTCACCAAGAACGCAACACTCCGGCCACCCCTGCCGCCTCATGGGGCAGCACATCACTGGGCAGACTGGGGAGGGCTTCTTTTCTGCCGGTGAAGGGCATGTACTATTGGAAAAGGGAAGTCCCAGAATGCTGAGGCCTCAGCGGCCAGGGCCAGGGGAGCTGGCCCCAGGGCAGGCAGGGGCTGCGTGGAGATGGGGCCACCAGGACACACAAAAAGCCCAGGGCTCCTGAAGGGAGGATGCCGAGGCTGCAGGCAGCAGGCAGGTTTGCAGGAAAAGACTGACTTGGGCCAAGTCTGGAGAAAAAGGCGGCGCAGGCAGGCAGTCGGACTGCTTCTAGAAACCTGGGGCTCCTATTTCCAGGACACCAGACTGCTGACAGGTTCTCTTTCCAGGACTCACTCCCATCCTCGGAGGGCAAAGCTCTGAGTGCAAAGGTCACTGCAGGGGTGACCTGGAAACCCCCAGCTTCGACACAAGAATGTTCCTCACCTTTATAAGGCAAATGCCCCAGGACCTTCCTCTGTGCATGTGGTCAAATGCATGCTTCCAAGACAAGCAACCACTCAAGTCTAGGTAGCAGAGCCCCAACGCCTGAGTCCAAAGAGCAGCTCAGGCATTTCCAAGCTGTGGGACCTCAAGTGAGTGGCATCAGCTCTCAGCACCTCCCTTTCCTTGTCAGTCAAATGGGAGAAACGCTGCACCTGTATCTCCCTGGATAGCTGACGGCGGGGAACAAACGAATCGCACTCAGGAGGTGCACAGCTCAGTGCCAGGCACAGAGACAGCTACCAATAAAGGCATAACTACGTGGTTACCATTGACCTTGAGGGCAGGGACGGGGGTGGAAAAGGGGGAGGGGAACTATCTCTCCTTTGCACAGTTTTTTTTGTCTTTTCTGCGGTTTCAACAGTTCCATGGACCCCATTCCCTCCTGACAACCCTATGAAGTGGGTGGGTATCAGGTCTGTGCCCATTTTACAGATAAGGAAGCTGAGGCTCAGAGAAGCAAATGCCCCAAGGCCACACAGCTAAGGAGAGGCAGACCTGGGAGGCCTAGCCCATTCCCGAGAGCCAGGTGATATACCTGAGACCCCCCCATAATACAGACAAAGAACACGAAGCACAGAGAAGTAACTGCCCAATCCACAGCACTGGGAAGTTGTAGAAACAGCTCTGAGTCTGGACAGCCTGGCTCTAAATCCTGAACTCCTAGCTGCCCTACCTGTGCTGGACAGTACAGCAGCCACCAGCCACCTGTGGCTATTCGGGCCTCAATTTAATTTAAGTTAAATTAAAAATTCGGTTCCTCCGGCGCACCAGCCACATATAGCTAGTGGCTGCTCTATTGGACAGGGCAGATATAGACTATTTCCATCTCTGCAGAAAATTCTATTGGACAGTGCTGCACCACACAGCAGTCCTGTCTAATAAACGTAAAGGGCATAAAAACTGACTAGCACATGGGCAGTGCCCCCTGGGCCCTCCGCGGGTCCTCTTCGCCCCGCCCGCCCTCCTGCCCGCACCTGCTTCTTCTTCAGCTTGGAGATCTGCTGCTCCACCATGGTGATCTCGCGGTCGACGCGGTCCATGTTCTGGATCAGCTCCTCCTTGGACAGCCGCGGAGGTACCAGCTCCAGCTCAGGGTCGGCGTGTGGGGGGCTGGGTGGAGACACAGGCTCCAGCTTGCCTGCCAGGCTGCGCTCCTGTGGTGGAAAAAAGCCAGGCAGGGGTCAGTGCAGGGGGCACCCCAGCCAACAGCCCCCGCCCCAGGCTCCAGCCTGGCCTCCAAGTCCCCAGCACACTGACATCTGCCACAACAGTCCCCACTTCCGGTCTCAGGGCGGCTCAGCAGCCGGGTCTCCTCGCCTTTGCCCACAAGGGTCCTTCGGCCAGGTGTGCCCTTCCCAGCCCCTCCCTCCATTCCCAAAGGTCAGAATCCTTGGTACCCCTCTGGATTCACTTCAAACACTTCCACCTCCATGAATGTTTTCCTTACCTCCCCTTTTCCCATGACGCCCTTTCTCTTACTCCTCCTACTCCACCCATGTCCTCCGCAACAGAACCAACACCCCAAGAACAGAAACCAAGACCCCATGACCTCTGTTTCCCCTGGGCCTGACCCTCAGCAAACCCATTTACTCATGATGCTCAATCCAAAGAAGCAAGGTACAAAATGGAACAGACAGCACAAGCCCAGCTTTACAGCAAACACATGTGCATACACAAGCATGCAGGAAAATCTCCAAGAATGGGACACGGAGATGGTAAAAACAGTTATGGAGGAGGGGGGCATTCACTGTCTTCTTTTGATTTCCAAGGACTTTCCTGATTTTCCTTCACTGAGGACTATTCCTTGTATAATAAAGTTGTATTTGAAAACATGCCAAACAAACAACGGAGCCCTTCATTTGCTTGCTCCCTGACTCCATCATTCGACCAACTGACACTCACCAAGCACTCGAGCCAGGCCGGGAGGGTGCTGGGACAAGGATGAAAACGCTGACCTTGCCTCTGGGGTGCTCCCCTCTGGAGCCCGGTGCCTGGGTTCAAACCCCCACATGCTCTGCCACCCCCAGCTCTTGGCCTTGAGCAGAGTCCTCAGCCACGCTGTGCCTCGGTGCCCTCATCTGTCCAGTGAGGCAGTAACAGCTCCCACCTCCCAGGTGGCTGCGAAGCTTAAGAGCACAAACGTGGGCAAAGTGCCCAGCTTGGGGCCTGGCATCCCGTGAGCACTCGGGAAGTGCTGGCTGTGACTCTCTCACCCAGACCCAGGCTCGGGGCCTGGTGGCACAGGTGCCACCCAACCCCCGCCTGTGCCAGCAGGCAAGGCCAAGCCAGCAGCTGCTGGCAGAGGATGCTGGGAGGGGCACCAGCCGCCGCTCGGCCCCCTTGCAGCTGCTGCCCTCAGGACACAGGACACATTATCTCCCAGGACAACTGTGGCCTGAGGGCTGCCCCAAGCCCCCCATCCTGGGATAGCAGAGGCTGCGTCATCTTATACCCACTCTCCCCGCCTTAGGGCCCCCAAGGCCTCAGGATCACACTGGGTTTGTCTCTTGGCCTCAAGGGGCCCATATGAGAAGGGGGAGAGCTGCAGTAGGGACCCCCAGGTACTGTGCATACCGAGACCCTCCAGGGAATGCAGGAAAGGCCTCAGGGACCCCAAACTCCTCAATGGGGGCTTCCACGTACCTCAGACCACCCCCCACCAAGGACACCTAGAAATTAACCAGGACTGCTGTGTGCTCAGCCCATCCCAGTCCTCAGCAACTGCCACTCCCTCACCCACCGGGTCCCCCTGCACCCTGCTGAGGGGTTGCCCTTTCACCCCCACTGTACAGATGAGGAAACTGAGCACCCCAAGGCATGTGTCCAGCATTGCTGTAAGCCAGGGACCAGCAAACGTTCCTGTAAAGGGTTGGAGGATAAATATTTCAGGTTTTGTGCACCAGACAATCGTGGTCACAGCTATTCAATTCTGCAGTCATATCTCAAAAGCAGCCATGCAGTATCTAAACGTGTAAGCATGGCCCTGCACCTAGAAAATGGTGTTTACAAAAACAGGCTGGGGGTGGATGGGGCCTGTGGGGCACAGCTTGCCAACCCCTGCTCTAGGCAACACCCAAGTCATAGCTTGCGTGATTCTTACGACCCCACTGGGAGGAGAAAGTATTATTCCCTCACTTTTCAGCTGAGGAAGCAAAGGCCCAGGCTCACCCACACACTCCGCCAGCACAGGGTGGGAGAGGCCAGGGCTCGGTCAGGGCTCTGGGGGGGAGGCAGAGCAGGCTGCAGGGGCTCCACGGCAGCAGTGGGGTCCCCACCCCACATTCCTCACCCTCAGAGCTGCGGGGCAAGCAGAAGGGCCGAAACAAGAGCGCCCCCCACCCCCACCAGGGGCCCTGAAATCACAGGCAAAACCATGTGGACAAAAAGTTCACCTGGCTCCAGGTGAGTTAGTCTCCCAGGTGACATGGGACACGGATACCAGGAATGAGCCTGACCCCGGCATCGAGGGTTGAGAATGCCTTTTTGACCAAAAAGGGGAAAAGAAAGGCAACAAAATAAGGTTTCAGTGGCTAAGAGAATCCAAATAGAGTCCGGAGGCTGCCCTGGAGGTTACGTCCACACAAGCTCCACCAGGATATGCCAAATGGCCACAGTATGATTAGACCAAGTCAACAGCAGTCCCGAAACCCTAAGGAATACCTGGCTCCATATCTGAGACTCTGTCATAAAGTTTCACTCACTAAGTTTATTCTTCAGAAACAAATCCTTCATAGAACTCCTATGCCAACTATGTCCCAAAACCCAGAGGCAACAGCCTCTTCAAGAACATCAACTAGATGTGCCCCCTTTTCCCATAATGTTGACCCCCCTTTCCAAAATGAACAGGTTAGGGTGGTCACTGCCTAGACAGCCCTGAAGATTGAGAAAGTGATTAAACTAGAGGAAAGGATAGCAATAGACAGACGAAATTTAACAAAGAATTACGAATACTCAATCTCTAAAATATTTTCTTTTTTTTTAGTTACTTAGAATAGCTAGAAAGAGAATTCAAATGGTGGAGCTGTAACACATAGCGTTCTTTCTAATTTGCTCTATAGCTACTTGTTAAGGTATAATTTGAAAGTTATCACCTTTTGTACATATGTTATATTTCACAATAAGGAAATGACTGAAACTGTGGAACTGTAACCCCTGATATTCTTTGAAGTTTGCTCTTTTTACTACTATTAAATTGTACTCGGAAAGTGATCACTTCTATGTACATACGTTTTTACCACAATAAAAAAACATGATAAAAAGAATTGACTTGGACAAACACTGGGAAGAGGAAGAGAGAGAGAAAGTGAGAGAGAGAGAGAGTGTGTGTGTGTGTGTGTGTGTGTGTGGTTTTCTAGACAGGAGGTCCGAGCTGGTGGACACGGGGGCCCCTGGCCCCACACATGCCCCCATCCGAGGAGCTCGTGTGTGCTGGGCCCTGGCTGCACCGCGGTCCCACCTGTGTGCCCTCCCCATGCCCACCCCCCAGGCCCTGCCTGAGCCCCTCCCCGGCCTGGCGCCCGCAGGCCCCCGCCACCGCCCCAGTCGTTTCTCAGGACTTTTGAGACAAAAGGCAACGGCAAGATGGTTCGCGGAGCAAATGCCCCTCCACCCACTCCTCTCTGCTCTGCCACCAGGACTGAGAAAGGGGGAAAACGGGACAAGATCAAGGACTGCAGGAGACAGGGTTTTGGGGGCGAGGCCACCCCGAAACTGCAAGACCAAGCCATTCATTCGATTAAGAAATAATTCTCAAAACAGTTCCCCAAATTTCCTGAGAGTCGCAGGGGCACACAAGGGTTAGAAGCAGTTGGCAACCACTGAGAACTGTTGGAAAAGTTTGCGGAAATTTATTTTCCTTACAATCTTGAAGGGTGAAAGCTTTGTCAATAGCCATTTTAACCACTTTAGGTGTATAATTCAGGGATATTAATTACATTCACAATACGCAACCATCACCACCATCTATTTACAAACTTTTTAATGACCCCAAACAGAAACTCTGTCCCCATTAAACAGTAACTCCCCCTTCCCGAACTCCGTGACCGCAGCCCCTGGGAACCTCTACTTCTGTCTCTGCTGTTTAGTCTACGTCTGTCATCTAAGTGGAATCACACAACACCTTCCCTTTTGTGTCTGGCTTCTTTCCCCCAGCGTCGTTTTATCAAGTTCATCCCTGCTGCAGCCTCCATCACCCCTTCCTCCCTTTCAAGGCTGATACTCCATC